>PVKS010004032.1:0-97504 GCA_004027875.1 Aplodontia rufa
TGTGTGAGTCTGTGTGTGCCCGTGCATCTGTGTGCACGTGTGTGTGTGCGTGTGTGTGTGTGCATGTGTGTCAGTGTGTGTGTGTGCGTGTTTGGGAAAAGGCTGCTAGTGGAATCCTAGAGACTTTTCTTGCTCAGCATTCTGCGGAGTAACAATCTCCGTCCTGACTTTTTTCTCGTAAATGACAGCATTTGGGTGCTTCGGGGCCGCTGGGTCTTCTTTCTCTGACATCACCTCCTGGCTTTTGCTCTTCCAGCGCTGAGGTGAGAAAGGACCTGTTCTGAGCTGGCCTCAGCCCTGACTCAGGATAACACCTTCTTCGAGGGACGCTGTGCACGGCGGTCCCACACACGCGCAGACGCACACGAGGGCAGGGACCGCTCCCGCTCGCGGCCAGAGCCCTGTCCTGGGCTCTCCTTAGCCTGCAGTCAGGGAGGATGGAGCCGCGGCCTCCCGAGCCAACACTGCCGTTTTCCCTGCGGCCCTGACGTGTCCTAGACTGTTTCTGATTTTGCTGAGGCACAAATCTGAGTCAAGGTCATGCTGGTGAGACCCAGGGGGAGGGAGAGGGGCTGCAGCTCCCCGGTGGCCTCGTGGCTGGGGCTCCTGTCTCACACACATGCACACCCTCTTACTTCCACTCGGTCCTTGCAAAAAAAAATGCAATTCTCCCCAAAAAGCTGCCTGCCAGCAGTTTTGAAACAAAGATTGAAAAAAGTAAAGAGAAAAATTTTAGAGGCTGGAGCGGTGGCTCAGAGGTTGGAGCGCTTGCCTGGCATGTGCAGGGACCAGGTTCAAACCCCAGCACCACGCACACAACTGAGTGTCGGAGAAACAAAGGTCAGAAGAAAAAAAAAATAAAATGGATTCTATTTCTCTCTCTATCCCCCTTTTTTTCCTCTGTTTCATTTTAAAAGTTTTTTTCAAAGATAAAAAATTTTTTAAAGTATAGGAACTGGAGCTGGAGCAGTGGCTCAGCAGTTACAGCACTTGCCCGGCATGCACAAGTACACGGGTTCAAATCCCAGCACCGCATACACAAAATAAAAACTGATTCTCTCTCTTTCTCACTGTGCTTCTCTCTTAAAAAAATATATAGAAATTTACGGTTCTTGGCAAAAAAAAAAAACCAAAATGATGATTTTCCTTAAATTCAATATACTTACCCATTGAGCCACATCCCTCGTCCAGTCCTTTTGAGTTATTCATTTATTTTCTTTTTATTTTGAGACAGGGTCTCGCTAAGGTGCTTAGGGCCTCGCTAAGTTGAGGCTGGCTTTGTACTTGCGATCCTCCTCCCTTGGCCTCTGAGATTACAGGTGTGCACCATCATACATGGTGATATGGGGGATCTTAAATTGCAATTAGAATTTGGGCATGAGCCATTTTGATGGCAGGCTTCATTTATTAACTGCATTTATGACTCTGAGTCCCATATTTAGACAACTGTTAAAAGTCTAAACAGATAACTGTTTTCTGGCGTATGCTTTACCATGTCCTCTGCCATCGTGATGGCAGTTCAGGGGGTGTGAGATGCACCTCCCCTGAGCACTGAGGGTCCTAACCCATCCTGGCTTCCTCAGGCCCTCCCACGATGAGCTCTCCTTTCTCCTAAGCGTTGTATACTCCACCCCACTGCACAGACACTCATAGAAAAGAGTATCTCTAACCATTGCATCTTTGTCCCCATGCTGATATCTGTAGCTTCTCATCCCCATCACCCTGGTCTTAACTCAGGAAATACGGCAGGTATATTTGTAATACATGCCAAATATGAGGTTTGGTGTTTTACACGCAATTTCTTATGAAAACCTCCCAGGGAAGGACCGATATTCTCATGACCCCCATTTTACAGATGCAGAGATAGAGAAGCAGGTAACCTACCCAAGGTCACACAGCAGGCAGGAATAAATGCAGGATTAGTCTGCTGCGCAGCCTCAATTCTCCTACAGGGACAAAGTGACAAGTGGGCTATCAGCTACGTGTAGGTGGCAGGGAAGAACCGCTGGAAAATACACAGATAACTCTTGGCTTTCAAACCCCTATTGCCCAGGCCTGCCATCTGCTAACTGTGCAACCCCGGCTGTGCTCCTGGCCTCAGGTCTGCGTGTGTAAGGCCAGGGTGAGAGCGCCCCCCCCCTTCCAGGGCTGCGGGTAATGACACCCGTGCATGCAGGTCCCCACTGAGCCTTCCGCACCATTGGCTGAACTTCCGAGGCCCCAGCTACTCAGAAAACAACACTTCTCAACACATGGACGGAAGGTGTTCCCCGGTGATGCGATGGAAACCGGGGAGCCCGGCCCAGACGTCAGACACCGGCCAGCACAGCTCACACCAATGTGCCTTGCTTGTGGCCGTGGAATTGCAGCCCCAGGGCAGAACACAGTGAGGGCAAATTGGAAAATAAACCAATTTCCCTCTAGAACTCGATCCCTGAGGATGGGCTGCTTACAAGGACTTCCTCCCAGAGAAGCCGACCTCACAACAGGTGAAGAAACTCCACGCACTACGCAAAGGACCAAGTCCAAACCTACGGCCACCATCCAGGGTGGGAGCATGTGCCCTCGAGATCAGGTGGCAGAATCCCTCCTGCCGCTCCTCTTCCTCCCTAAACCCCCAAACCACTCACTCCCCAGGAGAGGAACAACCTCCAAGATACCTGACCAGGACTAAAGAAGTCAGAGAAACTGCCACAGCCACACACACACCTAAGGAGGCTGAGCGAAATGTGGGATCCTGGAACAGGAGAAGTAAAAGCAAAGGAAACCGGAAGAAACCACGGACCTCAGTTAATAACAACGTGAGGACGTCGGTTCATTCATAAGGACAAACGCATCCTCGCACAGGGACAGCTGGCAACGGGGTACCTGGGAGCTCTGGACCATCTTCACAATCCTCTAAATCAAAACCGTTCTGAAATTAAAAATGCACTAAGCCAGGCACTGGGGTGCACACCTGTGATCCCATTGACTTGGGAGGCTGAGGCAGGAGGATCGCAAGTTCAAAGCCAGCCTCAGCACTAAGCAACTTAGCAAGATCCTGTCTCAAAATAAAATATATAAAAAGGGCTGGGGATGTGGCTCAGTGGTTAAGCACCCCTAGGTTCAATCCCTGCTACCAAAAATAAAAATTAAAAAAAAAATACACTAAAAAAGGTTCTAAAAAAATTCTATTTAATAGCCAAGTCAACATCTCAGGGACCAGGCAGAGCACAAACTCACCCTGCTTCCTAGCCAGTGGGGTGGTTGGTGAGGTTAAGGAACTTGCTGAGAGATCCTGCTGTAGAAGGAGGCAGAGCTGAGATGCCAACACCGGTCACCAGAGCTCAGAGCCCACCCTGCTGACTCCTCCGCCTCAGGACCCCAGGGTGATGGAAAGCCACACGCAGGCGTCTCGAGACTGCAGCTCAGCTGCGCTGGGCAGCCACCCAGTCCCTGTGCCCTTGACAGCCCCTGCTCTTGAGCTCTTCTGTAGCTTTCCGCCACATCCTGGTCCCAGACAATACCTTCCCAGGTTGACGGACAAGTGAAGACGGCTATCTGGGCTCCTCTTTGCCACCTCATTCCAAAGTGACTACGGAGACCATGAGCCGCCATGGTCTCAGCAAACGCTCCATTTGTGTCCCACACACCTGTACAGTGTGGTTGCAACCAAACAGCGACGTGGCCCGTGGCACCAGACTTGCCTGAACCTGACGGTCCTCCTTATAGACCTCTAGAAGGCTCCCCGGGCAGCTCTGGTTTCAGGACTGCTGCTCTGGCTCTAAGTGGATCTTTCGGATGGAAGGACCTTCAGTCGCAGATGCTACTCGATTCCCCCATCAGCCAGGGAACTTGTTCTAGGCACAGAGAAGGGAGTGTGCAGGAACACAGGAGGCAGGGCCAGAACAGCCCATCGTCACCATAACAACCAGCACCTTCTGTCCGCCTGGCTCCGGGAAGAGCATTTTATAAATATGCTCTTAGGAGCCCCTGGAGATTGCTCTTGGTATCTCCACTTTATAGACGAGGAAAGCAAGGCACAGTCAAGCCGTCCAGACAAGGAAGGGACAGCCCTGTCACCACCCAAAGCCTGGACCCTTCCCTGTGAAAGAAGCAGAGTGAGACCCGGTGCATCAAATAACGTGGGCAACCAGGAAGGACAAAGACGTGGACGCGTGACAGTTGATACAAGTAGGTTAACGGGTGGCAGGCCTGGGCTCGGCATCGTACCCTCCCCTGGCACGGGGCTCACGTCACTGACCAAGGACCACACGCTGCGGAGGAGCCTTCCCCACAACCAAGGGCATAAACCCAAGGGCAGCTACACAGGAGGGAGAGGCCAGCATCATTAGAATAAAATCCTGGGCTTAAGGACATCAGCACCAGACTCGACCAAATGAAGTGAGCGAACTCTGCTCCCAAAAGCGGGTGAGAGGATTTCCCGGGGGCTCCGAGGTATCACCAGTGAGCTCTGCGGAACCTCTCCCCACGGAATCTCCCCACCCACCTCCACGTGGCCAGCTTTCCTGTCTTAACTGTGTAGAAAACAATACTGAATTGATAGACTTTACTACGTTACAGTCTCTCTCTCCTCCTGTTCTTATTTAGAGCCACGATGTTGCTGACCCACCACTGAAAAGAGTCGAACTAACAGACGTGACAAAGAAGAGCTAATGTGCTGTAATACAAAGGACTGTCCTTCACCATCTCACTGCGTCCGGGACTCTGGGATGAATGTGCCTCTTATTAACACTGACTCCTGAGCTATGATCCCTCTCCTGCGTTTATGTATAAATACATGGATGAATTACATTTTCTACAGCACCGTAAATGAATGCCCGAGACTGTTTAGGGGAGAATGGACTGGTTTATACGCTGAGGTTACCGCTGGCTCACGAACACACAGGGCACTGTGTACTTGCTGACCTCTGCAGCCCTCCCCCTCTGCAAGCTGCACCCATGCGGATTTAATTTGGGTAAGACATGGAGCCACCCGGGCCAGGGGAGAGGAGAAGATACTTTCAAATGCCTGCAGCCCACAAGGTGAGGTTTATGTTCCTTGAGGTAAGCAGCATTCCACGCTGTTTCTGGAATGCAGTGAACTCAAAAGGGGCCATTCTGAGATGTGGCCCTGAGGTCTGTGGACACACAGGGAGGCGCAGATCAGAACTCCAGGACACAGAGACCCAGTGCACGGTGACCCATGGAGCACCGGGACCAACGCTGGACTGGAGGGGCCGCAAGACAGGCTCCAGCTGAACGGGAGCCAGAAAGGACTCCGAGGGCTTCAGACCCCTCTGACACTCACCTCCTTCCAGCCTGAACCAGGACAGAGCCCCCAAAAGCCTAAGGCAACCCACCCACCAACCCGACCCCAAAGGGAGGAGAAGGGTGGGAAGGCAAGCAACTCTGCCCCTCTACCAGTTTCCTCAGGACATAAAGAAACAGCTCCCACCAGGAGCGACTTTACAACCCAGCAAGTCACTGAAATGCAAATGCATCAGGTTTTACCACAACAAGCTGCCTTTTTAAGGATGTAAAATTCACATCTTAAATGGCCTAATGAAGATGGGGTGGTATAGCTCATCAGAAGCCTGGCTGCTGTGAACGAGGAATAATTAAGCTCCCTAATAAAATAAAACAATAGAAATTTCTAGCCCTTCCCTTTGGCGCTGAAGAGCTCAGTATGCAAATGAACGCTCCCAGCAGCTCAACCTCCACACTCCTGGCTGTCTTCTTTGCAGTTGCTTGCTAGGCGAGGGCTCCACCACCAAGCTGCACTCCCAGCCCAGCGTCTCTGCACCGTAGTGGGGCAACCTGGAGAAGGGACTGGTCATTGTTCACACCAGCAACCCCGCAGAGCCCGGTGACTGCGTGCACCGAATCCAGAGGAAATGTCAAGGGGACAGGGGCTTGGCCCAGCCTCTCCACGTGGCCAGCTGAAATCCATCCACCTGGCGACCTCCAGGAACATGCTTCCAAGTGATCAGACCATGCATCACGTGGCAGGAACCCTGAGCAGCAAGGGACTTGTCACAACTTGGAAAAATATGGTCGGCAATTTGTTCTTGCTCACTCCAAGGAAAGAAGAAGTGGGGGTAAATTTTGCTTTCAGTTAGAGATGCGCCTTCAGCCAGACACTGGGGATGTTACCCAATGGTTAAGTGTCCCAGGTTCAATTCCCAATACCAAAAAATAAATCAATCAATAAAGATGTGCCTGCAATTTGCCAGCCTCAGCCAGGCCCAGTGGAGTCTTCCATAAGCAGCATGTGAGCCACAGCCCAGACTCCCCCTGTGACTCTGTGCATCCTTGCACCGGGAGGACAGCTCAGGGTCCTTTCCTGCCATTGTGTGTTGATTGGCACTGGTGACTGGCCCTGGAAGTCCCACTCTCTCCAGCTGGTGACAACGCCCCACCCCTGGGCATCTTTGGGCAGCACAGTGTGGAAGTAATCTTGTCCCGCCCTCAGTGTCCCCATCCTGAAGTCCTGAAGGCATCTATTCCATCTGAGTTGTCATTCCAGGTTCAGAAAGGTGGCCAGAAACATACTACCATCGCAATACAACTTGAAGAGTGCAGCGTCCGAGTCCTTCCCCAGGTGCGTCACAGAGTGCCGGCACTTTGTACCTGGCTGCAGGGTCACCGGGAGTAAGTGTGCCCAGGCACCAGCCGATTCCTTAACTTCTTCCCAATTCAGGGCTCCTGGCTTCCTCGTTCATTCCGTCAGTGACCCAAAGGGCACGAGGAGGGAGCGCACGCCCAACTGTGATGAGTCACAACCTAGTTCAGAAGAAACTTGTAAAGGCTCCAAACCTGGGGGGCTCAGGCTTCCATCCGGGGACTGCCCCAGGACGCAGGTACTGGGACCCAGCAAGCTTTATCAAGCAGCGCGTGCACAGGCCTGAGCGAGGGGCAGGTCCCCCCACCGCAGACCACCGCATCTGAGGCTGCGGTGGGCGTGGGGCCACCCTGCAGAAGACGAGGAGGTCCAGGGAACCTCTGGGCTGGGGGCTCGAAGTATGGCGCAGCTGCCCGGCAGGGTCCCTGGGTCAGTGGCTGTCCTGAGGCCTTACAACACGAGCTCTCACCAGGCCCATGCGTGTGCAGAGTAGGCACCCTAAATGGTTAAAAATCAGCCTGTTTGGGCTGTTTTTAAATAACTGTATGTGTGAAATTTTGAGTTTGGCGCCTACAGGATTTTGAGACCACCTAGACCCAGCCTGCTGTGAAGAAAAGAAATTGGGGGCCACAGGGAGTCGCTGCCTCACTCCGCTCATTTACATAACGGGGGCTCTTGACAGAACAGAGCTGTGAGCCAGAGCTAAAACCAGGCTGCCCAGAACGGCCACGGCACTGGAAATAGGGCAGGCCCAGGCGCTGCACTGTGACATGGCCACTTGGGGTCACACTGCTGAAGGTGACAAGACAGAGTCAGGAAAGCCAATGCATGGGGCCAGAAGCCAGAGAAGAGGACAGAAAGAGATGAGATGGACAGCGTTGAGCCCAGTGTCCAAGTCAATCCTGGGGCCACCACTGCTCGGAGGGCACACTGGGCAAGTCACTTAGTCTCCCTTCCTCAACTGTAAGAGAGGGCTGTCAATCTTAACTACCACCACGCCAGCTGTGACTGAATGTTCACAACCAGCCTGGGAGGGGTCTGGCCTGGCCCCCACCCTGGCCAAAGAAGTTGGCTTCAGGCACTGACTATGATGAGAACCGACTATTTACAACCAAGGCAGTGTCCGGGCCAACTCTGTGCTGGGAAAACAGGCATGGGATAGAGGCAGGAGGAGGGAACCCTGGAGACTACTGCACCACTCCTAACAAGGGATACCGTGAGCCCGCCCTGGAGAAAGAACAGAAGGAAGGAGGAGGAGAGGACTTGGCAGGGGGTGCCCACAACGACTGGGAGGAGGAAAACATGGAAAGAGAAAAAATCGGCAGTGATTCCAATATAGCTTTGGGGGACTTCCCAATCCTCTGTCTCCATGTCCTCTAATTTTTAAAGACAATAAAGGCCATAATCTCTGAGCAATGCTTCCTGGGGGAAATGCATGGTGTTTCTTATAACAGAAAGGAGACAAAGGTAAATGTGGCCGATAGAAATGCCAAGGCCAGCGCTGCTCCCTCGAAGGAGCCTGAGCCCGCAGGGACGGATACCAGAGGGTGTTCCCGCCACACCTTAATGAGCCTGAACTCCAGCAGAGCCCGAGTCACGAAGCAGCGTTTGCGCCAGGGTCTGTTCATATCACCCAAATGCTTCTAAACCGGAAGGGACCTGCTCCACGGTCTTCTGGGACCGAGGACACGAACCTCATGTTCTTGGAAATCCCAAGGGTGGGCCAGGGACTGGATACCCAGTCTATAGCCGGGGAGCTCCAGGGAGATTCAAAGCACATTCAGCTGAAGCTCATGCACACGGAGCGGAGCAGATAGGAGCCACCACAGCCCCAGCCTCCACCTCTCCCTGCTCGGCTCCAGTGCAGCTGCCACCAGCTCTCCAGGACTTCAGGCTGGAAGCTCCCCTGTTCCTTGAGCACCAGGGCCTCCCCAGCTCTCAGGCCCACCCTGTCACACAGGAAGGATGTCACAGGGCTAGGGTCGAACTGACAATCTCAAGGTACAAAACGGTACCAGAAGGACCCGGGCACAAGCTAAAAAGGGTAACATGGAAAATAAGGTGGCAACCAGGGGAACTGAGGATGTGCAGTTTATAGATCAGGATCAGAAATATCGGTGAGTTCAATGACCGAGGGGTGGCAGCGGAAACCCCTGCATTTACTGGGCCCTTCACTCTTGGACAGATACTACCAGAAGCCCTCTCACACCTGATCTCTCCTTCTTATATTGAAGCAGTGTTTTTAGTTGGGCACCCAGCTAAAGTCTCAGATTTCCAGTCTCACTTGTGATTGGTCACATGTCTAAGCTCTGGCCAACGAGATGAAATAGCGATGTGGACAACTTCCATTCCATGCCGCTACAGAGAAGTAGCAAAGCTTCCGTCTCCTTTCCCCTTTCTGTCTGGAATGTAGAAACAACAGCAGGAACTCAAGCAGCCGTCTTGGACCATGAGATGGAAGGCACATATTGAGCCACATATTGAGGATGGCAAAGCCACACAGCAGAGGAGTCTGGGTCCCTGACCACTGCATAACACATCAGAGAGAAATAAACTTTCATCTTTTTAAAAACCACTAGTATTTGGGACCTCTTGGTTAAAACGGCTAAACTGATAAAACTGTGTCCGGTGCTATGCTACATACTTCACATGCATTATCTCATTAATGCACGCCCACACACACCCACACACACCCAAATCACTGTCAAGTTAAGTAAACAGCAAGGCCTGGACCAGATCCTCACGGCTGGAACATGATGTCTCTCTGCCACACAACCAGATGCACTGACCAAGACGGGAACCTGAACAACTCCCAAAATGTGGTTCAGACTGAACAAGCACCAGAGTCAGGGTGAGCTGGCACAACTCCCAAGTCAAGCTGTCCCCATTCTGTCACCTGGTGTTGCATGTGCCTGACCTCCTTCCCCAGAGTCCAGGAAGCTCCACTGGGACTTGGCCACCTCTCCGTTTAAATCTTGTTTTCTCCACAGGATCCCCTGAGCATTATGGGCCAGGAGAAGTCAGGTGAACTGCTGAAGGTGCAGCCCCTACCTGACATCCACTGGCTCCCTCCATACTAGCTGAGGTCCTGTGAGCTGGCCCACAGGTGTGTCCACCGCATTTCCTCTCTTCTTTACCCTTCTCGCTCCCCTTCCAAAAGGGATCGGTGGATTTCGTGGGATGGGAAAATTCAGAATGAATTGCAAATTCAGTCCTAGGGACCCGACGGCACAATACAGAAACACTGCCACATGCATCAGATCCGAAACAGCCATGTCATGGCTCTCCTCTCCTAGGAATTCAAAGTCAAGAATAAGTATCAAGTTCCAACAGCACCTAGAGGGAGTGGGGCGGATTTAGAATTCTATATGGACGCCAAGTCTAGGACAGCTCACTTTTCCTATGACACGAACAAGTCTGGGAAGACTCCCCTGGGCCTCGCGCTCCACATCCAGAGAGTGACAGGTAGAAAAATGGCACTGGCTGCCCAGGCCCAAGCTGCAAGGGGCCCGGAAAGTCCAGGTGGTTCTAGTGACAGTTATCAGTAAAAGCAATTTCTAGTTCAGATGAAGAGGTAAAGGAACTTGCATGTTATCACCAGTCTCGTGGAAATTTCATATGCAACTGGGCATCTTAGGACAAATCTACTTTGGAGTGTCTCAGGCTGCCAGAAAGTATCTGGAGAGAGAAGGGCCACCGATTTCTGCATCTTCATGGTCACAGCCAAGGGCTATGCCACCTCCCAGGGAAAGCTGGATGAAGGTATCTTCAGGTAAGATGTGTTTATTTGAAAAGGTGGTGACAACGGACTATGACACATGCTTGTTGGCATATAGACTGTGCTCAATAGCTGCTAAAATCATTAGTATCGTACTGTCACAAACATTGTCACCAGGGGACAAACATCCCGTGGGGAATCAAGGCTCATCAGCTCTTCTCCCAACCACGAACTAATAACTACATCCGACCCTGCCTTATCCGAGATCAGACAAGGTCAGGTGCACTCTAGGTGAGGCAGCCATAGGCTCCACTCTTCCTGGAGCACAAACGGGGACACATGCCGAGGACTCGGAACACAGTTGAGGCTGAGTCTTAAGTGGTCGATAGACACTGATTAGCTCCCAGGCTCAGAGCCAGGTGCTGGGGACACAGTTAAACCAAGTCCCTGCCCTCAAAGTCCCCAGAAGCACCCTCAGGAAGACCCCTATCTGTGGGGAGAGGAGGGAGAAGGGTCTCCGAGGCCCCACGGAGCAGGAGCCATTGAACTTAGTCTTGAAGGACTCGTAGTGAGAGTTCTGCCCACAGTCGGCATGTGAGGCAGCCCTCTATGGCATCCCAGGGCTGCCGGAGCAAAGGGCCGCAGGAGGGCACCTTCTGCAGTTCCCTCCTAGGCTGCTGGTGGCCACTCTGCCACCCGGCCCTCCCATGCCTTCCCTCTGCGTGGCCAGTCTGTGTCTGCCTCTCCCCTCCTCGTGAGGACATCAGTCATGCTGGATCAGCGTCACCCTGAGGACCTCATCCTAACTTCACTACCCTTCTAAGGCCCTGTTTCCAAGGACAGTCACATGCCAAGGCACGGGGGGTCAGGAAGCTGAAGAATTTGAGGGGGGCACAAGCTAACCCCATGAAAGGAGTGAAGCGGGGAGCGGTGTGGGTGGTTTGCCTTCTGGAAAGGGTGCTGGGTGCCAGGGTGGGGAAGAGTGGAGTGGGAGGGGCGAGAAGAGCAGGCCCCAGGGAACCGGGTGAAGGCAGAGAGAAGAGCATAGGATGTGTGTAGCTGAAGCACGGCCACTGTGCTCAAGAAGCCCTGGTATCACCTTGAAGAGTCTTGCAGAGCCCTCCCGGGAGGTCCCCTCGACTCTGGATTCTCAGATCCACCCTCCCAGCACATTCCCAGGCTGGGCCTGACGCCCACCATCTTCACCTGCCAGGGCCCTAGGAATCCTCAGAAGTGCACAACAGGGGTGGGGTGGGGGGCTGGAGGGGTGGCTCTGCAGTTATGGCGTTTGCCTGGCATGCATGAGGACCTGGGGTTCGAACCCCAGCACCATGTACACAGCTAAGTGTCGGAGCAACAAAAACCAGATGAATAAATAAAATTAAAATCTTTCTCTCCATCTCCCCCCTCTCTCTATTAAAAACAAAAACAAAAACCACCACATGGCAATGGGTTGCAGACAGGGACAGGGGACAGGGGACTGAGGCTTCAGGGAGGAAGCATGAGAGCTTCAGTGCCCCCATGAGCACATCAGGCTTCTCTAACAAGCTCCCCTCACAAATAAAGCCCCAGCAAGAAGCCCATTAACACCTCACAGGGGCGAACCCCAGACCCCCTTAGGAGAAACTTCAAAAGACACCCCAGGAGTAGAGCCACATTACCATCCCAGGAAGCAGCTGCTGAAACAGGAGCAGAGTGGCTCATAAATCACACATCCCTCCACCCCCACAAGGTTCTGGGACCTCTTAGGCTTGAAAAGTATCAAGGCCTCTATAAGCAGGACACAGAAGGGCCTTCCATTGGGCAAGAACACCGAAAGAAATTCTCCCTTCTCACTTCTTCTGTTTTGCTTTGGGAAAATAATCCACTTGGGAGAATTCCTGCTCTGAACTCTTGGCCTCGAGTGTTTTATAAAATCTGAACTCACTGGACAGTCCCTTAAAAAATAATAATAACTATGTCAGACACGATCACCACTTTGCCTTCCTGATGAAGTGGATTTTCTCCTGAGTCGGTGGCCTGCTGGAAAGTCCTACTCACTCAAGTCAGCTGACAATCTGCGACATCGCTCACAGGCTTCACCCACCTTCTTTTCCCACCACAGAAATACACACACGTTCCCAGCAGCCCTGGAACTGCAAAGCAGCTTGTGCTGATCTTAGGCACCAGAGCAAGGATGCAGCTAGGGGCCATAAGAGAGGCATTAACGTTTCTCAGACTATCAGTGCATCTTCTTTCCCCTGAAACCCTCGAATTGCCAGCACAGGTTGTATGGCCTCGATCTAAAATGCTTGGGACCAGAAGTGTTCCGGATTGAGGGTTTTTCTGGATTTTGGAATATTTGCATGTTCATAATGAGGTACCTTGGGGTTGGGACCCTGGTCTACATAAAAACGTTCATTTATGCTTCAAATACACCTTGGAGATGCAGCCTGAAGGTGACCTCCACCCAGCACTCCTCGCGCACCTGTTTTAACTGCAACCAGCCCAGGGACGGAATTTCCCTTGTGACGTTAAGACAGCGCTCGCACTTTGGAGCATTTGGATTTCTAGATTAGGGATGCTCAACATGTATTTGGTTTTTTTCATTTCTTTTTTATGTGGTTGACCATCCCAATCTCTTTGCCCATAATAAATCAAAATAGCCAACGTGTACGTACTACACGCCAGGCCACGGTAGGTGCTCTGAAGGTCTTTGATTTTATTCCATCCTCATAACAATTCTCGCAGGAAAACATTGTGTCACCCCCAAGGTCACATCGGTGGAGAAAGGCAAAATGGAGATCCAAACCCAGGTCTGTGATACTCCCAACCCCACACTCCAAACCACTCATTTTAATGGCATGCCCCCTGCCCAATTTTTTTTCACTTTTTTTAGTACTGTAGATTGAACCCAGAGGGCCCACATCCCCAACCCTTTTTTGTTTGTTTGTTTTTTGTTTTAATTTTGAGACAGGTTCTCAGTAAGTTGCTTATTAGGGCCTTGCTAAGTTTCCCCCGAGGCTGGTCTCAAACTTGTGATCCTCCTGACTCAGCCTCCCAAGTTGCTGGGATTACAAGTGTGTGCCATCGCACCCAGCCCCTATACAGATTTGAAAGACAAAACAGCCTCCCAATATTTAGAAGACATTGGCATTCCAATCCTCCCAAGGTTCAAAAAGAAATTTTGGATGTCATATCTTAAGAAGCTCAAAATATATTTTAATAATTCCAATGGATGCTTTAGTACATATTTACAATCATAGATTTGAAATGGTTCCCTGTCATTTCTTCCATCTTTTTTGTTATTTTTTTTAATAATACAAGCACTCTGTGCTTAAGAGTTATGTAAAACATGAAATCCAACTCTAGAACTTGGGTTTATAAAAACAAGTGAAACGTCTCAATGGTTCCACATCCTGCTGTTCCATTTTCACAAGAGATGAAAACCAAAACAAAATAAAAATATGTTACACGTCAAGAAAGAATTTGATTTAAATTTTAGGAAAACATCCGGCACCCAAGACTCTGGGCTCCTTGAGGACAGAGACCCGGTGCTATTTGACTTTTAATCCCTACAGCCAAGCACAGAATTGGCACATAGTAGGTGCTTAAGAACTATTTGCCAAAACGGAGGGTTGAAGGATAGATGGATAGGTGGATGAATGGATGGATGGATGATGGATGGATAGAAGGATGGATGGGTGAATGGATGAAGGACGGATGGATGGATGGATGGATAGAGAGGGATGGATGAAGAATGGATGGATAGAAGAATGGAAGGATAGATGGATGAAGGATAGATGGATGGATGGATTGAAAGAAGAAAAGATGGATGGAAGAAAAGGAAGGGAAGGGGGAGTAAGGAAGGAAGGGAGGGAGATGCAAGGGAGGGAGGGAGGAAGGGACAATGTGTGGAAGGGCTAGATGAAGTAAGCTTATGCCCACAGTTATGTCCTGCAGTTCCGTATAAGGAACTCATTCTCTATGCATTCCTACGTCTGTTTTCTGTCCAGGTGTATATTCTAAAACAGTCCATCCTGGGTCCTGATGAAAGCATGAACCAGCTGCAGAGCCCGCTAGCCCTGTGACTATAGGGTCACCTCTGCTGCTGGGTCACGCTGCTACTGAACTATGACCTTCCCCAAGGGCAGGCAGACAGGTGCCAGCAACTGCATGCTGAACCACTGCCCATGTAACAAACATATGCTGAATGCAAATTACTTTTCTGGAAGACAGCCCTACGTCCTGGCACCAAGACACATTTCTCCATGTGTGCAAGAAAGACACTCTGGGTCAGGGACCACTCCAGGACCCCACTGCAGCACCAAATGACTTTGGGGAACAAAGAAAAAACTTCCCTGCTTTTGTGAGCACTGCAGGGTGCAGGTGGGGACAGCCTCACGCGGGCATCTATCTGCCTCTCCAGCAAACACTGGCATAGAATGGACTTCTAAAGATGGCCCGGACGGGTGGAGTGAGGTAAAGCCACGTGAGATTCCAGAAACCCTTTCCTCAAAGTGCAGGGCCCTGCAGGATCTCCAGAAGGACCAAAAGGAAGAGGAAAAAAAACGTAACTACAGATAATCTGGCACATTCGACACACAGATGACAGGTGAGCAGCCAGCCAATGACGGCGTCAACACCAGCATTGTAAGGAGCGACACGATGTTCCCCAGGAAGGGTGCTGTGGCTCTCGGGCTTTACAAAGCAATTTCACATAAAACAGTATTTCACTAGAGAAAACGAAAGAAATAATGTGAATGCTCCATTTAGCAAATACAAGAACCAAAGCTCACTACAGAGTTCAAGGCTGTGCTGAAGGTCGCAGAAGCCCCTGCAGCCATACACCAAGTGGCAGCTGGTACCCAGGGAGCATCCAAACCAGGGGCAGATCGCCTCTTCATGAAGCTTCCAGCCTTTTCAGGGTTGAAGGCAGAATTTAAGCTGGCTTCCCTGATTCCAAAGCAAAGTGGGTCTTCCAGAATATAAGAAGAGATCTCCCCGTAAGCAGGAGCAGAGCAACAGACGAGGAACCAGTCCCGAACAGGGAAGAAGGCAGCCTCTCAGCTCCACTGTAAAGCTCTTTCCAGCCTAAGCTCCATGCCCAGGAGAGAACCTGGGCAGACTCTGGCTGCTTTGGCACCATCAAGAGGGCTTTTTCAGGGAGCAAAATGGTCTGCAGCTAAGGAGCCAAGCATCTCGGTTTTCCTCCATGTCCCCTTCCCCCAGCCTGCCCTTACCAACAAATAGAAAGGTCTGGCTGTGAAACAGCTCAAATCAAGCCTTTAAAAAAAATAACCAGGATATTTAAATCCTCAAACCATTTAGCACACACCCCATTTGGTCTTTACTGAGGGTGAGGAAAAAAAATAAAACCCATCCTGCAATGGTTCCCAGATGTGGCTGAGCGTGCCTGCCGGCACCGGGACACCTTTAAAATGGTGGAAGGTCGGGTCTACCTGTGCAGACTGGGATGAGTGCATGGACTCGGGGGTGCCAGGTGCCTGCTGCTGCAGGGGTGCTGGCTTCGAGCACCCTGGCAATTCTGATGATCAGCCTGCCTGAGAGTCCTTGCACCACACCCGCGCTGACCGTGCTAGGGCAAAGGCTCTCTAGAGCACCCAGCTCCTTGTGCAGGCCCGTCACTCCCACCTCTTGTAATCCATACAACCTTGTGCCCATTTACAGATAAGAACAAAGAGAAGTCGGCAGAATGAGCTGTGCCAGTCGGCCTAAAGCCACACATCCGCGGAGGTCTGAACTCCAAGGCTTTCCTGGGACAGCTTGCTCTGTACACCTGAACGGCGCAGCAGAAAAATCCCCTTCCAAGTGAGCCAGAGCTGATACCTGAACCCAAAGATGAAGCTGGCCCTGGGACAAGAAATGTCTTGATTGAACTTCATGTTATTAATTAATATAACTGGGAAAGAAATGCTGGTGGCAATGCCCCGATATTCTAGTAGAGCTCCAGTACAGCCACATTTTCTGGGCATTGGTGAGATTCCCATCTGGGTTTTCCCCACCAAGACAGAAGTAGGACAAAAAAAGTTCATGAGCCCGCAGCTCTGCCTGGGTACCCCGTCCTGCAGGGGTGGAGGGGTGTACTACCCACAGGCAGGGAAACAGGACACAACTCAGCTTCTGGGCGAGGAAGAGGCCCTGTCAGTCAGACACGGGATCAGACTCAACTCTTTTCCCGTACTGTCTGGGAAAAGAGTGGTCATCACACATGGTCACCCAGGGGGCCAGTGAGGTACTGGACTCCCGTATGTCTCCACCCAGACCTTATTATCTGAGCAGAAGGCTACGGTCTGCCCAGGATGCTTTGAGGCAGAGCCACTGTCACGTTCCTGGAATTAGGCCAGAGCCAGGAGTTGGGAGCTGGATGTCCTTGTGGCTGCCCCACCAGCTCAGTGTGTCCTGGGGCAGGCCATGTCACCGTGGGCCTGAGCTTATTCACAGAAGAGGCGGAACAAGTCATATTTGAATTCCCTGCCATCTCTGACAATGTATGAAATCCAGGTCCAGGGCAGCAGTCAGGCTGGCAGGAGGATAGCTGCAGGAGGATTCACCCTTAGGGCGCTGATCGGCAACCCGCTTGGAGTTGTATTTGCCAGGGCTCACCTGTCAGAACGCACTGCGGAAACGCGTGCAGATGGAAGAAAGTAGTCGAAGGCAAAGGGCAGGATGGAGACCCAGAGAGGAGGACCGGCTTCAAGGTCCTGCCAGGGAAGACACGAATCAATGGTAAACCTCCAAATCTCCCTCTGCAGATCTCCAGCCCGTTCACCAACTACTGAATAAATATGTAGTAAGCAACTGCACACGGAGCCAGGGACACCGAGGTCAACCTTTATCCTATTGCCATCATGATTAGTATCCAATTAAGGCAGCTGGGGGAACAAGGACGTGTCTAATTAAACGATGCCAGGATCCCCCTAATAGATAAAAGACATCCCCAGCAAGACTCAGAATACGTTGGTTCTTTTCCCTCTCAACTCACACATTCTAAAGCAGTGTTTCGCAGTTGACCTCAGAACAAAGGCCCCCAAGCCTCCAAGGCCAGAGAACAGAATGGGCAGACGCACGCACCAGCAATCAGAGACGCTCTGACTTCCTGAGCAGATACCGGCAAAGGCCAAGGGAATTCTAAAGCCTCCGCCTCCTGCCCGCTCCAGCGCCAGAGCCGGGGTAGACCCTTCCACCCACGGAACGCCAGCCCCACGCACAAGGTTGAGTCTGCACGCTGCCAGGGTCGTGCCCCAAGAGGAAGATCCTTAGAATCCCCAAGTGCTTCAGAATTTCAGGCAGCAGGACCATCTGTCCTGTAGTCAACTCAGAATTAGGGAAGAAAAATAAAAAGTTACACAACTGGCTTACGAGTAGCAAGTAGTTCTCCAAACCACCCCACCAGGTATTAACTCACTCATCTTACTATACTAACAACTACTACTCCTACTCAGCTAACCAGTCGCTGACCACCATGCTGTCCTGCCTCTCCCTGGATGAATTAGCAGAGCAACTCTAATCAGCCCCACTGGGCAGATAAAGAAACAAATGCTCAGCACCTCAGCCACTCCCCTCAGGCCTTCCTGCCAATAGGCGCTAAGAGTTTTTTGTGACTGCATCCCTTACTGGCTATAGCATGGCTGCACAGAGGGACAACAGACCCTGATGACAGTCTTGCCTGCCCCCTGTTCAGTTCAGATGCCTGGAGCTAAGGGCAGCAGCTAAGGCAGAAGGAGCAGAGAGCTCCCGCAACCCTGTTCCCGACGGCGTCCGAGTGCCACATGCAGCTGGCCCACACACATGCACACGTGGGCACGTACATGTACACATATCCTAAAAGCGGTTTCCAGGGAAAACCCAGCCCTGCACCTGCAGAAAACCATCCACGCAACCAACTGTGAAGGCTTTGCCGAGGCAGTTCTCAGAACGGCGGCCCAGGTCCTGCCAGGTGCAGGACTCTGCCCATCTTGGCAAACCCCCCTCAACCACGTTTCCACGCCGCAGCCGGAGATGAATGAAAATATCAGTCTGAGCCAAGCAAATCCAAGAGCTCTCATGCAAAGTGCTGGTGTCACATCAAACCTCAGACCCAGTAATTACCCATCAACCAGGGCCATAATAATGGGCTCTTCGGGGTCACTGTGCTGGAAGGAGGGGACTCGGCCAAACATGATGTCAGCTGAGAAAGGTATTCCACTCGCTCTTCTGTAGACGTCCTCCACTGAGACCGCCAAGCCAGACCTCTGCACTGAACCAGTCCCCAGGCAGAGATGATTTTTAAAGTGCGGGGGCAGATTTCTATCTAAAGGAAGTGAGCTTCAGATAATGGTCTGAAAGGTGCTTCCGTTCAAACTGCTGTAATTAAACTAGAAAAACATAAATTTGTACCCTTTAGGAAAGGGGGTTTCCTGGAAATTCCTTATGGGAAGTCTATACTGGGTAGCATGATGTGCAGCACAAAAGCCTGAGTCAAGGGGGTGGAGCGATGGCTCAGCGGTAGAGCACCTGCCTCGCACGTGCAAGGACTGGGTTCAAACCTCAGCATCGCATGCACAACTAAGTGTTGGAGAAACTTAAACTAAAATAAATAAAAATTCTCTCTCTCTCTCTCTCTCTCTCTCTCTTTAAAAAAAAAGCCCTGAATCAAGTACGATCCGTGAAGACTCAAATCCCCTGGCAGGCAAACGGCACTCTTGGTCCCAAAGAGAACTGAGCCACACCTCTATGCAGGGGCAGGAAAAAGACACACTCACAGCTCCAGATCTGAGCTCCTATGACATCAGCTCGAATGCTGTAACTTGATGAAAGAGAAGAAAGAGTTCAAAAAGAAAAGACTTTGGAAAACAATCATTTCTACTACACCACGTGGCACCCTCTTCCAAAAGATGAAAGGACTTGGTCCAAACATCACAAACCTCAGAATTACACAGTAAATTGCTTCTGTTGTTTAAGGAAAATGAATATCAGATCAGATAGAAACACAGGCCCGCCCCATGCGGCCCCCTAATTGGAGGCTGTGTGCATCAGGGAGCAGCATCAGGCCATATGGGGACGATTCTGCAGGAGAGGAACGGTTGGTGACAGTCACCTTCCCACTCAAATTCTCAGATCCCATCTCATTACTTGAAGTGTCTTTCCTGCAGTGACACCCGTGATTTTCTTCACATCAGCCACCGTACGCAGAGCGAGGCAAAGAAAGCACGGGGGGAGGGGGGACCTGGAGTGGTGGCTCATCAGTTAAGGCCCTTACCCGGCACGTGTGAGGACTTGGGTTCGAACCCCAGCACCATGTACACAATGAAGTGTCGGAGCAATGAAAGCCACATGAAAAACTAAATAAAACTGATTCTCTCTCTCATTCTCTCTCTCTCTCTCTCTCTCTCTCTCTGTCCATCTCTCTTAAAAAAAAAAAAATGAAGCACAGGGTGTATTAACCCTGATGGGGCCTCTGCCCAAGACCCTCCAGAGTGTCCCATAAACATGGCACATGAATGCTATAAGTCCCCAGCCTGAAGGTGAAGCCCGTCCCAGAACCTTCCTGGAGCCACCTGGATCTAGCACAGGGACACACAAGCCCCATCTTCCCACTACCAGGGGCTCCGTGTGCACCGCGGATGGCAGGCTATTCTCAGATGAGGCCACCTCTCACTGCCAGAGTGACCGCAGCGCCAAAGAGCTCCAGCACACCACTCGGAGGAAAAGGGTGATGACACGTAGTAGGTACCGCTCCAGCAAGAGAAGGAGCTAATGGCAGAACGCCTGGCTTCATCAGCAGTCAACCAGAGCAGTGCCACCTCTCTGTCACTCACTTCTATCCCTGACTCTGTGCTTCCCCCAAAGATGGAATTCTTCCTGCGGCCTGGTCCCTGAGTCCCTTCTGAGGCAAAACTCCTCTTGCAAGAATTTGGTTCAGCCTCCAAAGCAGGGTGAGGATGGCTGGTTCCAGCCTGGCCGGCAGACAGCAGCTTCACCATCACGGGGAAGCTGGTCACAGACACCCGCCCCAGGCCGGGCCTGCAGACACAGCCCCAGGGAGCCCCACATACTTCTAAGCCAGAGCAGATCTGCTCTACAGCAGGTGGGGCCAGGCAGGGCTTGGGAAGCCTGGACCACACCCTGTTCTCAAGGTGCTAAAATCCACGGCTCAGGAGGAAGAGGAGCTGGTGGCTAGAAGACTGGACCACCCCTCCCAGGAAGGACGCACCCCGTTGTGCTCCATCGTCTAGACAGACCAGCTTTAAATTGGCTTCGCAGGATTCACGGGAGCAGGGATACAACAAAAGGCTCGGTGGGTAGAGCCCAGGACCTCCCAAGCCCTGAGCTTTGGGGTAAAGTTTCAATTTCTTGGAGAATCCTTGCCTTGCTTATGTTACATCTGAGATTTTGCAAAAGAAAGTGGTTGAGGAGATCAAATTCCAACCTCCCCAAGTTACTTAAGGGCAGAACCTCGGAAGAGGACTAGACTCCGGGGGCGCCTTTCCCTCTTCTTTGAGTGGAGATGACAGCAGAGATGATGAGGACCAAAAGGAGGCACAAGGTTGACGCGTGGAGTGCTCAGAGCACGCAGCCAGTGCTGGGTGAACGTCAGGCACTGCTCCTTTCCCCGCTGTGACTCTAGGAGGAAGCGCCAATGGGAACATGGCACTGCGGGGCCAGCATGGGCGAAGCAGAGAGGAGGAAATAAAGTAGAGGCACCCAGCTCTCTGCGCAATCGCCAACGCGCTCCCTCGCTGCCCTGAGCACACTGGGCGAGGAAGACGCAGGCCGGCTGGTCCCTTCCCTGCGGTCGCCCCCGCTTCCTCTTTTCCAGTAAGGTGTTCCTTTGCTTCAGTACGGCTGGGGGTGACTTAGGGGTCAGCATGTCCTGGGGCCCCCAGATCCAAGTGCCTCGCCTCTTTCAATTGCACGCTCCTCTCCTCGCCATCCAGAAGGCTGAAGGCTGTGGACCTGGGGACTCGGGTGCATTTCTTAAGCTCTCAGGCCCTCCATTTCCAACCGTGCCTAAAAGAGGAAGAAACGATCCCCACCTTCTAGCTTCACAGATCAAATATGAAAATGTCCAACGGCAGCCACACACAGGGGACGGTGATTATTAAGAGAAAAGAAATACGATGCCAAAAAAGAAGCAAGCTGACCATTTTGGTGCTTGTATTTTAACACAAAGATCTGAGCCAAATGAAAGAATCCTTTAAATACTCTTCCCACCGAGACAGGAACAGACACGCGCTCCCTGCCGCAGAACGGCGAACAGAGAAAAAGGAGAACAGAGGCTCTGATCTCCCAGAGAGGTCAAGAAACATGCCCAGAGTCACAGCTGGCACGCAGCTGAACCTCAAGAGCAGTTTTCTGGATAGGGGTGACTCTGCTTCCAGAGCATGTGTGACATTGTTTGGGGACGTTGCTGGTAGTCATGGCGGGATGATTACTACTGGTGTCTAACAGGTAGAGACCAGGAAGGCCACCAAATATCCCACCGTGCACAGGACACCGCTGAGCAACAAAGAATCCTTCAGTCCCAAATGCTGAGCTGCCACCCTCCATCCACCCAGAACTCCGACCTTCCCCATTCCATCCCGGTCACCCTTCTTGCTTTCTAATGTGCCTGAAGAGGACAATCGGTTTTGTTTTGTTTTGTTTTAACACAACTGTGAATCAGACTACCCCAGTTCTGCTGCCAATGAGAATTAAAACCCAGAAAAACTCTGCACACCTGTCCCCAGGGGCTTCCACCCGAGGCTTCTGACCTCACTCTTCCTCTGCCCCCACCCACTAACCCCATCACGCATGCCCAGCACACACACCTGGCCTCGTTCACATGGACCGTGGCCCTCTTCCTAAGCCCACCCCGCCCACCCACACCCACCCCATCTCACGCTGGCCCAGGACTTCGTGCTTGTTTGTGTATCACCTCCCACTGGACCGTAAGCTCCAGAAAGCCACGGTTTTCTCCTGCATCCCTCGCTGCTGTTTCCTGACCACCCGACTGTCCAGCATATAGCAGGAACTCGGTAACTTATTTGGTGAAACAATGTTGATGGATGAACGGATCTTGTTCCTCCGGAGCAAGATAGCTTCAGCTTTCCCAAGACCTCCTTGTGGAACCTGGCCCACAGGGCTACCATAACCACTGTTCTGGAGTGGGGTCGCCACATTTCTTCCTGAAAAGAGCCAGCCTGGTACCCCACCCAGTCTCTGGAGCGGTGATCGTGCAACATTGACACAGAAAATGTGTGACTCGGTGAGCATGGCGGAACCCCAGGGAAACCTGACTTAAGGACACTGACATTTGGATTTCGCAGAATTTTTATGTTCCAGGAAATACTATTCCCTTTAAATTTTTTTTCAGACACTTTAAAATGTAAACACAGCCAGGCATGGTGGCACCCACCTGTAATCCCAGCAGTTTAGGAGGCTGAGGCAGGAGGATCGCAAGTTCAAGACAAGCCTCAGCAAATTTAGCAAAGCCCTAAGCAACTTAGTGAGACCCTATCTCAAAATTTAAAAGAGGGGCCGGGGGGGATAGGGACGTAGCTCAGTGGTTTAGCAGCCCTGTGTTCAATTCCTGGTACCAAATAAAATAAAATATAAACACAATTCTCAGCTTGTAAGCCATGCAAAACCAAACAGGCTAAATTCTACTCTTGGACCACAGTGTACTCACCTCCGTTCTAGATCCCCAAGAGTCTGGATAATTTATTCAATAATACGAGCCCACGCTGGGGTGGTTCAGTGTCCTCTCCCGACCATGGTGAATTTTATTCATCAGTATAAGACCCATGGAGGCTGGGTCCTCGTACACCCCTTTACCTCAGTTTACCTCTGAGGTAACTGAGGCCCAAAGTGACCGATCAGGTCACCAAGCCTTGGCCTCCTGACTGCCCTGCAAGAATTTCTTGTGCGCTTAACGGTATTAACCTTGTCAATAATGGATTCAACAACCGCAGCTCATCAGACTCGGGGAACTAGGGAGGGTATTCAGGGGAGATGAGCATCCAACCAGCCAAACTTCCTGTGTGAAAACACAAACACCAGAGCAACAGAGGGCAGCCATGCATCACCCACAGCTCACCCTGGAGGAAGAAAATGTGGAGTCCAGCACCCTCCCATCCCTCGGTGCCACAGGAAAAAGGAAGTTAATGACACAGAAAATTGGTTACACTGTGCGGGACTGCAAATGGGGATCCTAAAGGTAAAGGCTCCGTAGAAACACACAGGAGTTCCATCTCAACAGCTAAGCCAGGTCGACTCTTCTTCCACCCTAATTTCCCAAATGTCCCCCGAATGGTAATTGAGATACTCAAACCAAACTCGAGCAGCCGCGGAAAGAATTCAAAACCTGAAGTCTGAACCGCATCCCGCTCGATTACTCACTTAACAACCTCTGAGCGTATAAAATATCCTCGTGTAATGTTCCCAAATCCATTGCAACCAATATTTTCTCAGAGTAGGGGAGGCATGGCACAGAAAAGCCAAGAAGCCTTAAACCGTCAAACACACCGCGGGGAAGAGGAACTCCAGCCCTCCTCCCCATGAGCATCAGGCAGTCTCCAAGCACTGAGAAGTGCAACTTCACTCCTAAGGTTGTGCACCTGAATTCAGAAAGGAATTGGCCATAAAAGCCAATGACAGGGGCTGGAGCAGTGGCTCGGCGGTTACGGTGCTTGCCTGGCATGTGCAAGTACATGGGTTCAAACCCCAGCACCCACATACACAACTAAGTGTTAGAGCAATGAAAGTCATGTAAAAAACTCAATAAAATTTATTCTCTCTGTCTCTGTCTGTCTGTCTGTCTCTCTCTCTCTCTCTCTCTCTCTCTCTGTCCTTCTCTTTAAAACAAAAATCGCCAATGATATAGCTCAATGGGCAAGCAATAGGTCCCTCCTTCCCTCTAATCCTAAAACCCTTTCGCTGGGGAATTTTTAAGGCAAACATTAAACACTAAAAGTCAGGGTCTCAACGAAAACATCTGAGACGTGTGAATTGGGGAAACCTAAACAAGAAAGCCTGGTCACTGGTTCTTCCTGCCCTGGAATTCAAGATGGCACCTCCAGTTGGGTCTGTCCATCACATTGTTAGTATTTTACTTATTCCAGCTCCAAAACTGTTTTCTAGAGAGAGAGAGAGGAAGAGATAGAGAGAGAGGAAAAGAAAATCAACTTTATTTAGTTTTTCATCAGGCCTTTGTTTCTCCAACACTTAGCTGTGTATGTGGTGCTGGGGTTTGAACCTGGGTCCTCATGTGTGCAAGTCAAGCACTCCAACCACTGAGCCCCCATTCCAGCCCCTCCAAAACTTCTTTCCCTCTGCTTCCTCCTCTCTGGTCCTACAGACTGGATTCAAATACCTGACAATAGGTTTTATCAGCTCCTTCCTGTTCAGAGAACTTCAACAGTTCTTTGCTGAGGAAATTCCCTATCTCAATAATAATCTACCCTGGTGACATATCATTTGTTTCCAAACCAGAGCACTTCTGAAAGTTTAAAAGGGCTCTGTTTGTAGCTATCCCAGGACAGTAGCAGTAAACCACAACTGCGCAGGGCAGTCTAGGACATGAGGTCACCCCAACTACAAGGCCTTGGGGAGAGAGTCCCCACCCTACTTTGTTAACCCTGTCCTACCTTTGTACCTGAGCACAGCACCTGAAGCACTATAGGTGTTCAATAATAAGTCTACAATTGAGTCTGTAAATAAGATTCCCATAAGGGACTTAAAAGTGATACTACCAGTAGCAGGTACCATGAATTTGCCTCTATGAAGGAACCTTCACGTCACTACAAATTCAAATCACCCCAGAAACTCACTGCTTCTGACGTTCAATCTCATTTTATCTCCTGGACATTTTTCAGTCTCTCACCAGTAATGACACATATGACTTAATTAACAGGGGTTACCAGTCGATGTGTGTGTGCGTGTTCAGAAGAGTCAAGGAACCTTCTGTACATTTTCCTAGCAACCCAAAGAAGGGCAGCAACAGCACCCCAGTCTGCAAGTGTGGAAACTGAGGCTCGCCAAGGATCAATTACTCACTCACGGCCCAGGCTCTGTCCAAGGTCATTCCCTCTCACTGACCAGAAAACTCAACAACCAGAACATTTCAGTTTCAAAGCGGTATTTTTTAAGACCATTTTGTGACTCAGACGAGGTGGCATAACACTCGGACAACTACACAAAGCCATGACATTGGCCATGTGTGGTCCAACTGCACCAGGGACTGCCAACTGCACCTACCATTTCATTATGAGAATCCAAACTAAATGAGCAAGAAAGACCCAGAAGAGAGGCAGCAAGACACCAGATGACACGGTGCAACCCTTCTCTGAGGGGAAGCGAAAGGCAGAACCTGGCACCTTGATGTCCAAGTTCCACATAGGTCTTGCTGACCACCCCATAAGAGGAGGCTCTGCTATGAAGCAAGGCCTCTCAAGGGAAGGGAATTTAGCACATCAACTCCCTGAGAGTGCAGACTGATTCAACTCAGCTTGCCCCAGACTCTCTCACATTGTTCCAACTTCTTTTTCTCAGTGAAATTCTGTACACAAAGTCTAGAAAATGCATTTCCCATGATGCTTCAATGTACGGTAATTCTTAACAACAGGTTTTCAGGTCTTATAAAAACCGACACGTCCGTGTTTAAAATTCCCCTTCCAAGTTATCCATTTGCAGATATATTCGAATTTCTCAAATCTGTAAAACCATGACTCTCATGAGTACATTCTTCAAATCACAAGCCACCAAAACACTTTACAATCACACAATGCGTTGTTGAGTCCTCTATAAAATAAAGAAAAAAAAAGTCCAAGAAGAATCTGACATACGCTTACAAGAATCACTCACCAACTGCTCACCAGCGACTGAGCATGTCAAGCCCACAAAGCGGAGGCTTTGTCTGCCAAGCAGAGATTCCCTCCGATGCTGTCGCGCTGTATTGATTACACAAGACACACACATCGTCCAGGATGGGGAGGAAGGAGAAAAGTTTTGCTGCATCACTGAATTCAGTAGCCCCCAACTCCCTGCAGATTGAATTCTGCCCCCCAAAGCACGCTGTGCCATCCTGGATCTCAAAGGCCTTTGACCAGGCAAGACGGGCCCTGTGTTCCCCTGCAGCAAACACTCAGCCCAAAAATTAACTGGCCTCTACCCACAGCAGAGTAACAGTCCCATCTTCACCTCGCAGAAATTATAAATGGCAGCTCCCATGCTTCAGCCCTCCCCCTGCTTCGGTTAGTCCAAGGCTGAAGACTGGGACCCAAGGTCGCGTGAACTGAAAACAGATTTTGGTTACGATTAACAGTGCAAAGTCAGACAGAGTGTGCAAAACAAAGGTGCATAGCTCTTCACGTAAAGACTGTGACGGGAGGTCTGACAAACAGAAAAGCACAGACAGCCCCCTAAGACCAAGTAGGAGGCTCAGTAGGTTCAATGCGCTGATGCCCTGAGCACTGGCTGCTGAAAAAATGACCCCCAGGGTGACCTTGGGAGTTTGTGTTGAAGATGGCAGATCCCTATGGTAGAATGGGTTCCTCTCAAACACAGAAGAGCCAGCTTCCTGTTACTATAACAAACACCTGAGATAATCTACTTAAAAAGCCAAAAGGGTTCTTCCGGCTCACAGCTTCGGAGGTTGCAGACCTGTGGCTTTGGGGAAGGCCACACGGCAGGGTAGGAGCACATGGCGGAGCTTCAACTGCTCACCTCATGGCTGGGGAGCCATAGACAGGAAGAAGAAGGGCCTGGGTCCCACTGTCCTCTTTGAGAACATGCCCCCAATGGCATAAAGATCTCCCACTAGGCCCCGCCCCTCAAAGGCCCCACCCCTTCCAATCGCACCTCTCTGGGGAACAAGCCTTTCTCACATGGCCCTCTGGGGGATCCAAACTATCCCAAGATACCTACTCTATTACACAAGTGAGACGTGAATTTACTTGTCCTCATTAACCTAGACTTTGGGGGCTCAGTTGCAGAAGTTAGTGTTACCTTAACTAGCACAGAGGCACTATGCAAAGTCCATTTATAAGTCTCGAAAGGAGAGGCCCCACTGGGTCTGGGACTCGCTGACACAGCCTATCCACAAGGGACCCACAAATACTGCATTTAAATACGGGGTCACCTATCAGAAGCCTGCACAAGACACATCGCCTGGTGCGGGAAGCTGGCCACAAAGTCATCACAGGACGGCCTGGCAGGGACCTGAAGGAGGAGATGGAGGGGTGCTGACAGCGGGAGCAACAGCAGCAACACTGCAGGAAGGCAAATCCTTTAGAAAAGGAAAAGCGATACTTGCCCAAAGGTTCCCGTGGTCAGCTAGAAAGCCGGCCACACCTACGAATAATCACGGCAGATATTCACCTCCGGGTCCCCCGCATTTGCTCATGGGACTATTATACCCACAGAGACGATCATATCATCATCAACTTAGGTCCAAAGTTTACGGAAAACAGCCAAGATTCCATTCACTGGGGGACCAGAACAGGACAGGGTGACCCTATTGTTTCTGGCACATCTCAAGGTTTATTCTGTTTTCTCCTAACATGCTGGTCACATCTGCTGCCGCAGTGGAGGAGGAAGTGTGAACCCCACTCACAAGAGCAAACCTGTTGATCTCACACAGCTGTTTGTGAACACTGAGATAGGAGTGTCCCCCAGATGCTCACGTGTGAGACGATGCAAGACGTTCAGGGGTGGAAAGATTAGATTTTGAGAGGTGTGACCTAATCGCTGGATTGATCCGCTAATATGGATCACCTCGGTGGCGGCTGTTGGCAGGCGGGGTGTGGCTGGGGGAGAGTGGAGCGGCCTTGGGATTTATATCTTGTCCCTGGTGAGCCGAGCTCTCTCAGCTTCCCACTGCCATGCCCTGAGCGCCTTTCCTCCACACACTTCCACTGTGATGCTCTGCCTCCTCTCGGGCCCAGAGCAAGGCAGTCAGCCGTCTATGGCCGGAGTCCTTGGAAACCATGAGGGCCACATTCTTGTCAGGTCTTTTGGTCACAGCAACAGAAAAACTGACAAAAACACCCCCTCTTGCCTTCCTGAATCCACACGCCAATGCCAGGAGGGAGGAAGGAAGGTTGTGCTACTTCCTGCACAGAGCAGCAACTGACGCCCAGAGAAAGGGAGAAAGTTGCCAAGGCCACAGAGCTTTAAACAGCAGAGAGCGGCTTCAAACCCAGTCGTCTGATGCCAGAACCAAGTTGATCCAACTGACAGAACAAAGGGCTGGTGCAATTCCGGGTGGCAGGAACCACAGGATGGCAGGACTGTGAAATGCAGACGCGTGTGGAGGGAACCAGGAGTCAAAGGAAGGCGGTGCTAATCAGGGAGCGGCAAGGACAGGAGTCCAGGCAGGATCCCACACCCTAAGAAGGACGGGTGAGGTTCGCTTGTGCCTGATGCATCCGGTAGATGCGACAACAGCCGGATCCCTCTCCCTCCCGCGCACCTTTGGCCGTTTGAAACTCTACGGTGCTGTTCTAGGTAGGGTGTGTTGCTCCCACCTTGGCTCTGGGCTGTCACAGACTTCCATGGCCCCTGGGAAATCAGCAAACACCACGGTGCAGAGGACTTACAAGCACTTGCCTGAGTAGCTCACCGGCTCTTGCGTCTTCCCACATCCATAAAACTGGCCTGGGCTTCGCAGCTGGAGGACGGGAGATAGGTGGAGCAGAGACAGGGCAGCCCAGGCGTCCCAGCCATCCTAAATGAGCAGCCCTCAGACAAGAGAGCAAGGCCAGCCAAGGTCTGCAGAGCCCTCTGCCCACCCAGATGCATGGGCCATAAACACTTCCATTGAGCACTGCTAAGGCAAAGCCAGCCTGGGCTCCCAGGAGGGCCGTCCGGCTGAGAGGACCACTCTGGGCATCCTGTGAACGGGTGGCATTCGCCCTCCTCCAGTCACTGACGGAGGCTGGCAGCGATGAAGACCATCTGCTTGCTCTCCACACCCCGCTCTCCCCACGAGCTCTGCAGCACACCTGAACCCTGGCAGCGAGGGCTGTCACTCCTCCAAAGATGCCTCCTGAGGCCACACCTGGAGGCAGCGGGGTTTCCTCCGCAGCTGCGTTCCTCCTCCCAGCCTGGCAGCTACTTCTCTGCACATCACCGGGAAGAGCGAAGCCTCCAGCACCTGCCTCTGATCGCTCCTCCAATCGCCTCCACGCCCTGCTCCCAGATTGCTGAAACCTGGCTTTGCGGTTTGTTCTCCCATTCAGAGATCAACGTTCTGACAGCCAGCTGCAGATGTCCTCTCTCCCCTCCCCACAGCCCCTCCTCCACCAAGTACGGGATGATGGTTTGGTACAGAAAGCATAAGCCCCCGCCAAAATAAAAGATCTGTCGGCTCAACTCTCAGGAGTAACCTCCACCGACCCTCCCACCAGCCAGGTCCTGTGCGGCTTCCAAACTCCGCACCAGGACTGGGTTTCTCCCCGTGGCCCCGCATGCCCAGGATCCCCTGGCGGGCACGTCTGAAAAGCAAATCCCTGGGGCGCATCCTAGCCCTGGGGAATCAGTGTATCTGAGGGAGGCCTCAGGAGCTGGACTGGGAATGGGTGACCCATGGGGTTCTCAGGCACTAAGCCTGGACCACAGCATTCCCGACGTCAGGACCAGACCCCAAAGAACTGGTGAACATCATCAAGCAATCGGTCTGCGTCAACTCCAATTCTGGAAGTAGGTACTGCCACCTTGAATAACTTCAGGGGACATGTTCTAAGAACCCCTGCAGACAAGTGAAACCACAGCTAGTGCTGAACACTGAGTGCACTATGCTTTTTCCTAGTCACACAGACCTATGATAAAGTTGACAGCTTTCACCCACTCACTTAAGAAAGCACTTCACGGTTTCTCTTTGCATATCCAAATTGCCAGCATCCATTTTAGGATTAGGGGCCATTATTAAGTAAAATAAGTGTTTCTTGAACACAAACTACAATACCTTGACCATCACTCTGATAACCCAGTCAGCTGCTAATGAATGGGCAGGTAGCACACGCAGCCTGGACACTCTGGATGAAGTGACGATCCATGTTCCAGGCAGGACGCGCTGAAATGGCATCACATTTTATCATGCTATTTGGAACTGTGCATGATTTAAAACGAATCATTTCTGGAATTTTCCATTTAATGAAATAATTTCATTTATTTTTTTTAAGAGAAAGAGAGAATCAAATTCATTTAATTTTTCATGTGGTTCTCATTGCTCCAACACTTTGCTGTGTATGTGGTGCTGGGATTTGAACATGTGTGCTCGTGCATGCCAGGCAAGCGTCGTAACTGCTGAGCCACCGCTCCAGCCCCATGAAATAATTTTCTAACCATGGTTGATTCCGGGTAACTGAAACCATGGACAGGAAAACCACGAATAAGGAGGGATGATTGTGATATTTTCTCCCATTTTAAAGACGAGGACGATGAGGCTTTGTGATATTGCATAATCCCCGGGTCACGCAGCTGACCTGTGGCGCTGCTGGGCTCTGAAGCGCACTGTGCTAAATGACTTGACAGTCCACACGCTCTCATCTTGCTTCTCTATCGTCCATCGAACGTCATGAATGAAACCCCCAAAATCAGACACCTTGTTTTTAGGAAATTACCTCCATTCTCACTTAGGATGAGCGAGTACAGAATCACCACCTTTCCAGGACGTGGGTGATGCTCCCACTTCCCAAGATGCTTCCCCGGGAGTCCACTTTAGTCCTAGAGCGGCCTCAGTCCCTCCCAGGGCCAAAAAGCGGGGTGAATCATGAGTAAAAAGGACACCGTCCCAGAGTGAGCCTCTGTATCCAGCGCCTCCCACCGCATCTTATTTTAGCAAAGCATCAAACACAAAGTGGGCAAATAATCAAAGCCTGGACAAATAGAGTTGACTGGGTAGCCAAAATAATAGCACTGGCGGTGAAAACAGCGGCACTTACTGACTCTCCAAGGCCGAGAATCGTGATAAACGGCTTGGCCTAAGTGACACTCTCTGCATTTCACAGATGCAGAAACTCAGGTCTACAGAGGTCAAAGTAACTTGTCCAAGGTCACACCATCAGTTAAGTGGTCGAGCTGTGATTCCACCCAGCCTGGAGTCACTCTGCAACTGATTGTTCTAAAAACACTTGCATGCCACGTGTGAGGCCCCCAGGGGCAGTGCCAGCATCACCCAGGGCCCTGGAGAGGCAGAATCTCAGGCTGCAGCCCAGACCTCCAAAATCAGGACGAAGGGAGTGCAGAGCCATGACGAGAAGCACTTTCAGGACTAAGCTTTCTCAGTTTCTGGGCAGTTGGCATTTGAGCTAGACAATTCTCTAGCATCCTGTGCTGTGTGAGCCCTTTACCCCATCCCTGCCCTCTGTCCACCAGATAGCAGTAGCCACTCCCACCCTTCCCCAAGCCCATAACAGCTGAAAATGTTCCCAGCATTGTCCAGCGTCCCCCGGGAAAGCAAAACAGTCCCCAGATTGAATAGAACCTCTCATCTAGACCAGAACATTCTTCCGGCGGGCTGAACGTCTGGCATGGATTAGAGGTTTGTGTGCAAAAATTACAGAGAGTTATCGCACAGAGTTCTGTAAACCAAAATAAAGAACCTCTGAGCTCCAAGGACGGGGTTTGGCTCTAGGCCTGTCACTGACATGCCCTGGGAAGCAGGGAGTGGGGGACAACACAATCACCTCCTCCAAATAAAAGGCTGGATTAGAGCAAGGCTTCACCAGACCCTGCGGCTTGCCAATCACCTGGGGTTGGTCTCAAACTACAGATTAAGGTATCCCTAGCCTCACCCACCCAGATTAACTAAATCAAAACCTTGGGTCGGGAGGAAGGTGGCAGACTCTTCTTTTTCAACAAGCCCAAGAGATCCTGGTGCACCTGAGCCATGAGCAGGCTTATACCAGAATATTCCAAGGGCCCCTGAATTTACTCCCTTTGCCTTAGGTCTCCTCCCCACACAGATGTGGGGAGGCGAAGTCACACAGGTGACTTCAAGGGAACCAAATGATATGGGGAGTCCTCAGGTTGCCAGGAACTTCAATGCAGCCTAGCGTGGCCCACACGCCCTCGCCAGCAGGTGCCTGGGGCCCACCCCACTGTGGTGGCATCTGTGGGAAGGGGACTCAGCAGGACTTTATTAAGCACACGTGCCATAGCTGCCCAAGGGAAGCAATAGTGCTGATTACATTCACAGCGTGGTGGCAGGGGAGGTGCTGCAGCCTGGAGCAGTCATGGGAACCGGGACTTTTCCACAGCTGCAAAATCACATGAGACTCTCGGGTGAGCCTGGAGGAGCCCTCCCTCCCAGCCACCAACTCTCCCCAAAGCAGGATGCTAATTATCCAGATGCCACCTGGGGTAGGGGGCACCTCCAGGGAAGACAACCAGAGATCAGAACCAGTTCCCTGACTGCAGCGGATGTCCGTAAGGTTCTCTGCGGAGCCAGAACGAAAAGTCGACATTCACTGGATGCTTCTAACATGCAAGGCCATTCCTATTTCATTTCATGAGCTTCCTGAGCTCAAAACCACCAGGATGAACCCAAAAGCAAGCCACTGTTTTTAATTGAATGATCCACCTATGATTTTTTTTCCCTGTGCTCACAAAATTTTCTTTTTCTCCTCTGAGTAAGTTTTCATTCATTCATCCACCACCCTTCTTTGGCTTTTCTGGTCAGTTCCTCTGGCCACAGAGAAGGGGAAAGGGTCCTATGTTCCATGCTGATAAGAGCAGTCACTGGTGGTGGTCAAGTCAGCACTGTCATGAACCTGGATTGTGGAGGACAGGTCCCCAGTGCTGGAGGGCCTGCAGGTCACACTGTCACCAAACTGGTCAAACACAGGTACACAGAAGGTCCCAGTGGAGAAAGGAAAGACTTTATCACTGGCCACTTCGGATGTGCCAAGAGCTGTTTCAAGCATTACGAGGGCTGGCTTTTATTCGTAAACACACACCCACTTTTGACGGTGGGTATTAACTGCCACCTCCAATCTGCAGGTGGGCAACGAGGTTCTGAGAGAGTTAATGACTAATTTGAGGTCACACAACCAGGAGGTGAATGATCTGTGGTTTGAACACAAGCTATATAAGGCCACCTGAGAAAGCAGGGAAGGGCCCAGTACCACCCCAGACACCTGACCCCAGATCTGCACTTGAACCAGAACTCCAGGTGATTGCATTGCATGTTCAAGTTTGAGAAGATACCTCTCCCGCTGACTTGGGAGAAGGAGCTGCCTCTGAACTCTCCTCCCCTGGGTTCTAGGCCTTGGGAGCTTCAAGATTCTAACTAAAGACGTATTCATTTCCACGGTTCTATTTCCTGATGACTGCCCACATGAGACTCTCTTTCCAACTCAATTTGCACTTGGTGGTCTGAATTGCACATGAACACTACCATAATATACATCAGCCACCTGATTTGGCACCCAGCGCTGTCTCCAGCTAACTTACGCACTGTTTCACACATGCAGAGGGTGGGGTGAAAAAGTCAAAAGACTAATTGCAGAGGAGGTGCAGATAAATTATTACTCACGGATCAAACTATCTGGATCCAACTAAATCACCAGCAATCTGGAGAGAGAAGAGTTTTTGATTTGGGGTGTTTTGGGATTTTTGGTTTTTTGGCACCAGAGCAACCAACAGGTACAGCAACAGGTGAGCATCTTCATGAGCTGGATCATCTGGCCAGCCATGATTCCCTGGACTGTTCCAAAAACCAAGCACTTAGGAGGAAAAGGGAAGAGCTGCTGAGATCGCTGCGCACTGACCCACGGACGTCAGGGGAAGGGAGAGGGAGGGCGAGCCAGTAGGGCCCGGGGATCTGTTAGCGAAGTCCAGAGGCTGACACCAGGGTCTACTGGAAGGCAAGTCAGAGCCTCCCACTACGGTCAGCCAAGGCTCCCACCCACCACTCCCTCCTCCACTGCTGGAGAAAAGGCAGATCCTTCATCCAGCACCGGAGACAGTCGAAGGCTGCAGACCGTGCCCCATTCAGACCACGGCCTGCAAGCTCCCTCTCTCCAGCCGACTTTGCTGGACCAGGCTCTGGGCTGCCCGCTCCCCCTGCAGCATCTGATGGAATAATCACCAATAATCAGGTTGGCTCTGGTGCCAACCTGAGCCTGTTCTGAAGGTCAGCTGAGCATCTGCTTCACAATTTGCCCAAAGTCGAGAATCCAGTGAGCGGCTGGGGCAGGATCTGAACATAGGATCGTTTGACCAAACACGAGACCGTGCAGGGAGAGAAGCACTTGGGGTCCAGAACCTCCTGGATTGCTTGCCTCCACAAGATTACCTGCCAAATTAGGGACGCACAAGGGCCGTTGAGTTACTTTCTGGATCCCAGGACACCCTCTAGAACATGTCCCTCCGGGTCAGCACTCAACAAGTACACGGGAAGGGAATCCATTCTCCAGCATTTTTGTATTCCGTCCGTCTCATTTATGAAAAGAATCTCCACTCTTCTGCCGCTTCCTACAAGGCTGAAAATCTTAGAGACCTGTGCTGTCTAAGGGTCCTTCACAGCAAGCTCTATTTGCTCAAATGCTGGGTCTGAGCTGGAGATGGAACTCTCCAAAAGGCTCTTCCAGAGTCTTGTTTCCAACAAGGACAGCCATCGAGCCTGCCTTCGCACTGGGGACCCTCCAAAGATCGGAGCCTGGACTGTGTCCCCCAGTTTAATGCCTGAGGTCACCAGACCCACCTATCCCCTGCAGCTATTCCACTTCCTCTTCCTTACTTCTATCAAAGCACTGGATGCACTGAAGCCCAGTCAAAAGCTGGGCTTGGGCAGCCGTGTCCTCCCTGGCAAGGGTGCAGCCAAGCTGAAGTGGGTCTGGGGTGGAGCTGAAGTGGGTCTGGGGTGGCACAGGTGGGTGTATAAGTAATCTCGACAGCCCCGCTTCTTCGCCAGACCACTTGCGCACAGATCCCTGTTTGTTGGCGCCGTTCTTAGCTCATTTAACCCTTCTACCATTTCACAGAGAAACACCAAAGGGCAGACGCTTCCTTCCTTCTCCTTCATTTCTAGTATTCTTGGCTCAGGTTGCCTGTGATTACTCGCCTGGCTTAAAACCATTTAAAATTCTCCATGCTGCACATCCCTCAACTGGGGCGAATAAATCTCAACTCTTAGCCTCCAAGGAAGCGGGCGGCCAGCAAACCCTTAGCGAGCGCCAAGCCCTCTAAAGGAGTGGCAATGATACCCTGCATTATAGAAATGAACGCAGCCAGATAGGAACGCAAGCTGATAAAACACGAGAAGGCCAACAGCCACGGTCTACGGAGACAAAACTGAGCTTCTAATCTGATAAATCAAAGGGGAAAACAAACCATTAACAAGGCCAGGCAAGCGAATCTCAGAAGACACCTACGGGGAGAACAGAGCTTCAGGGTCACCTGGGCGTCCGCTTAAAAGTCCACAATCAAAACACTGTAAAGCTGTATGAATCTGATTTAGCGCCGGCAAAAAATATTTAGAGAGCGCTTCCCCAGACAACCCCGCTGAGCCAAGGGCTGGCTGTCACTGGTGCAGGGGGGCTCAGAGAAGAACCCCCACCCAGACCACAGGGGACAAAGGGAGGACCTGGCCAGTGAGAGAGGGTGGTACTGAGGACCCAGGTAGACAGCAGCAGGCAACCAGGGCCTGGGGCTCCCATCCTGATTCTGACCTTGTTCCTTCCAGTCTTCTTCCCCTCCTTTAGGGTCTGAATTCTTCCAGCTTTGAGCTCAGGCTGCTCAGACTCAAGTGTCTGCCTGATTTTACATAATAATAACTTCTGTAGCCGCGGAAGGCCCTTGACCCACCAGGACGGATCTGTGTCCATTTATCAGGGTGCATTTTCTCCCTGTCCGCCCCTTGGTGTTTTCTCCATGAAGTCAAGATTAAAGAACACACAGTCTGGCCTGGGACTGCATGGTTAATGGCCTGATGGCCAACCGCTGCTCCAGGCTGGTGTCAGGCTGGACCACAGCCACACAGCTGGAAAGGGGCCCTTCCCACCCACGCAGGTGGAGACCAGAGGAAGCCACAAGCTCCCCAACTTTTGGGACCTCAAAGGCTGTCCTCAAGCTTCACCCTGCCCTACTATGCCCAAGGCCCAGAGATACCCCACCCCCTGGCCTCTACAGACACCCAGGTATGGACTAGCAAGTCAAAACTCACAACCTACCCCAGCAGCATCCTCTCCTTTCCCTAAAAAGGACCAAACAAGAAGTAAGGCTGAGGGCTGGCTCTATACCTTAGGATCTATACGAATAAAAAAAAAAAAAAAAAAAAAAACAAGAACCATGGTCCACACCCACAAAGAAATTACATTTCTGATAGGGAGACCTAAATTAAACTAGCCTTGGGAGAGCAGAGAACAAAGACTGGCAATAATGAGCCACTGAAGGTTGTGGAGTGAAGAGAGTAGTGTCCGTGTTGAAATGGGATTAAAAGGAGCAAGAAAAGATAATAGAAAATCCAGAACAGAATCACCTCTCTTTTTACTGCTTAAGAAGAATATAAAACAAAAATAACTCCTCCCTTCCACCACCTAAAAATTATTATATTACAGTCAGGCACAGTGACGCATACCTGTAATCCCAGTGGCTCTGGAGGCTGAGGCAGGGATTGTGAGTTCAAAGCCAGCCTCAGCAATTGAGCAAGGCCTAAGCAACTTGGCAAGACCTTGTCTCAAAGTAATAGGACTGGGTATGTGGCTCAGTGGTTAAGCATCCCTGGGTTCAATCGGAGTACTACTACTACTACTACTGATAATAATAATAAAATATTGTATTACAAATTAAGTATCCCCAATCCAAAATCTGAAATCAGGCTCCAAAATCCAGACCTTTTTGAGAACCAGTATGATACCACAAGTGGAAAGTTCCACACCATGAAATTTTGTATCATGTACAATTATTAAAAATTAATAAAATTATCTTCCAGCTTTATGTATAAGATAAATATGAAACATAAGTGGATTTCATGTTTTGACTTGGGTCCCATGCCCAAGGTAGTTCATGATATATATATAAATATTTCAAAATCTAAAAAAGAAAAAAAAATGCAAGATCTGAAACACCTGTGGTCCAGAGCATCGTAATAAGGGATATCGAACCTATCTGAAGTCCCTAAAGAAAACTTTCACAGTGTCATCAGCTGCAAAAGACAGCTGACATCAATGGCTGACTCGTGCCCACCTCCCCGAGCCGAAGCCCCACATCCGTTCAGATGGGCTCTCCTGGAAATCAGTTAGGGTTACACAAATCACCAAGTCCCCTTCCCAGCAAGTCAGATAACCCAGCTGTGAAGTGTGCTGCAGCCATCCATGAAGTGCCTTGTAGGGATGGTTCCAATAAGAAGCTTTGAAGGTGTGGCCTCCGCTGAACTCCGCGGTCGACCCCCAGCCCCATGCTTCAAACGCACTCTTTAGGCTTCAGGCTTTTGCTTAAACTGTCTTGAAATGAAGCCCACCCTGGCAGTTCCCCTAAAATCTATCACTTCCCGTCCTATCTGCCCGCTTCCCAGTACTGGTTGCCAACAAAGCCTTGAAAATAAAATGGACCCATCAGAGACCAGGAGGGGGACAGCGCCAGGTGGGGACAGTTAGAGAGAAGGGGGAGCCCACAGCTGGGGTGGAGGACAGAGGGATGGGAGGGAAGGGAGATGCAACGGGAGCCCAGGCAGGGTGGGGGAGACCTGGGCAAGGTGTCCCTGTGCACTTGTCTGCATGTCCACCCCTTAAAGAAGCAGATGGTCACCCATGACCACATGACCCTGCTCGGCTCCATTGCACCTCACCCGCCATCATGGATCCGGGACCTCCAAAGAAGACAGAAATGAAGACAGAGTAGGAAAGGTTAGGGGAGACCAAGAGACATCGGTCTCTCGGAGAGAAACCCAGAAAACAACTGAAAAAGAAAACTTCAAGAAATGTATTTGTAGAGAAAATGGATATGGACTGTTTTAAAAATGTACAAGTTACTCAAGAAGTCGAGAAAGTATCAACAGAGTTAAATGAAGTATCAGTTTGCTAGAGCTGCTGTAACAAAAATAGCACCAATGGCAGGAAGTCAGAGACAAGTTAACTGTCCTAGAGTTCCGGAGGTGGGGCGTGCAAGATCAAGGTGTCCACAGGGTCGGTTTCTCCTTTCTCTCTCTCTCCTTGGATTGCCCGTGGCCACCTCTGTCCTTCCATGGCCTTTCCTAATCTCCAGTCACACCCTGAGGTCCTGGGGGTCAGGGCTTCAAAGTATGAATTTGAATTTGTCTGCCAACAAATAAGTAATGGCACTCTGTCCTTTCAGGTGAACCATCTATGAAGTGCCAATCACTTGGCTGATCTCCACCAGCAGCCCCCCGGGGGCAGGTATTCTCATTCACCAGCCACCACCCACAGGGTCCAAGTGACCTCCACTCACAGGTGGCTAAACTACCCCCAACCCTAAGGCCAGCAGGGCCGCTCTCCCCCACACCCAGTGGAAAGCTTTTCCAGATGGCAAATTCTTGCAGGCTCCTTGGTCCCACAATCTGCAGAACACTCCGCAAAACATCCTACGAGCTGTCTAGGATTTTGACAGGGAACGACACACCACGTTTTGTCCCATTTTAAAATAAAGCATGCATTTCAAGAATTAGTCTGTGTGTTGAGCTCACCAAAATAAGAAAAAATGGTAATAAAACATATCAAAGGATGAGGAGTGGGCCTGCAGACCCCCGGTCCTGTCAGAACGGCCACTGTTTACTGATGACAGGGTTAACAGACGCGAGGGCAGAATTGGTCCCCTGACTTGATATAAGGTACCATGCTTTCCCACTGCAATTTGAAGCATTTATTAATGTAATAATCCAACTACCAGCATCAGAACTGCTCTGGGGAATTGTGGCCAGCAGTCATTTCCACAGTGCCTGAAGGAGAGGGGACTGTTATTAGACCTAATCAAAACACAAAAATTAAATATGATGAACATGAACGAAAATTAAGCCAACCATTTCCCATTCATTTTTTCATGTGATAAACACACCAGCATTTTCATGGCTTTGCAGAAAATCTGGCACTCTGAGAATGAACCCTCTAATGTAATAATAGCTCATTAATTCAACACACCTCTGCAAACACACACACACGCACACACGCACGGGTTCAGAACAGAATCCAAATCCAGGAGTTGAAGAGGGTTGAGGAAAACATTCAAAATTATGTCTCTTTCCTCATATTTCCAGTACTTACTCAAGAGTTAAGGGGACTTCAGACCAAAAGGGCCCAGCATCCTTTCCAGGCCACGGTCTGAAGACACTGGGTCACTTTTTAGAGCCCTGGCTTTGGACTCCTACCTGTGGCTTCAGTGACAGTGGGAGCAGGGGCCACACTCCAAACTGTCCAGTCCCCAGTCCACCAAGGAACAGCACCCTGGGGAAGGTTCTTGTTAGCTCCTATACCCCTCGTGAAGTGGGTCAGCTCAAGATGTGAATTTTAAACAGTTCGGAAAAGGGAGGCAGAGAATTCCCTGGAAGTTGGACATTTGGCTCAAGTCCAGGCCCAGGCCTTTACTAGTTGCGTGACCTTGAGAGAGTGACTCAGATTCTCCAAGCCTCAATTTCCGCATCTGTAAAAGGGGGCACAAGGACCCTTCCTCTGGAAGTCATGAGCATTAAGTCACAAGCAAGGTCCTCAGAGTACTTCAGAAGCCCCCAGAAGCAGCGGCTACCAGCTTTTCCTGGCTAATTCACGTTTTCATTACAACATGAAGTGTAAAGCAATAAAACCACACTGCTCCAGCGCAGCGAGAGAGCCCCTCACTCCCACTGGGGCGGGGACTGTTGATAGAGAAGCAGACAAAAACAAGGGGTGGCAAGGACGCAGGGAACCTAGAACGCGTACGCAGCTGGCAGGAATGTCAGATGGAGCAGCCGCTGCAGAACACCGTGCGGTGGTGCCTCAAAAAGCCAGAAATGGGGGCTGGAGCGGTGGCTCGGCAGTTACGGCGCTTGCCCAGCATGCGCGAGTACACGGGTTCAAACCCCAGCACCACATACACAAGTAAGTATTGGAGAACAAAAACCAGATGAATTAATAAAATTAATTCTCTCTTTCTCTCTCACTCAAAAAAAAGAAAAAAATCTTATCTATACAAAAAAAACCACATTGTGTGAACATTTTAAAACAGGGACTCCAGGGTCATTGGAAGCTCTAGGTTCCAATGACCCTCCCCATCATGGTTCTGTGACTTACAGAATCGATCCACCAGAAGGAAGGTTCTCCTCCAACTCAGCGCTGGCAAGATTGGGACCGAAGGAGCTCGTGAGGTTCATTTTAAAAGACAAATGGATTCTACTTCAAAGCGTTGAGACAGAAGCCCTTGCCCTGGGAAACTCCTCCAACCTGCCTGGCACATCCCCCACGTGGAGACCCCATGTGCCATCTCCGATAGATTATCCCTGAGCCTCAGTGATGAACAGGACGTGGTGGCTGCAGGGCAGTGATGACTTACAGAGGCCACTGCCCCAGGGCCACCAAGCTCAGCACCTTCACAGTGTGGTGGGGGTGCTCTCCTCTTCATGGCATTGCTTCAGAGGGACCCCCTAGGAGATGTGGGGAAATCAGCACCAATCTGTCACCCAGTCTGGACTCCCAGGTCCCAGCCACCGTGGGCAGGCAGAGTGAGTTCACACATGAAGGGCTTCTTGCTTTGCGTGTAATACTGCAGGGAGGGTCCCGCCAACTGACCAGTGGGATTTGGGATGATTTGACTGTGTCACCTAAGGAGTGCATTGGGAGGTGTTCGGGTCGGGAGGGCTCTATCCTCACAAATGGACTAAAGACCGCCGTGTAAAGAATACAGCACTGGGCCTGTAATCCCAGCAGCTGAGGCAGGAGGATGGCAAGTTCAAAGCCAGCCTCAGCAACCTAGCAAGACCCTGTCTCAAAAACAAAAAGGGGGCTGGAGCGGTGGCTCAGCGGTTTCAGCGCTTGCCTGGCAAGCACGAGGACCTGGGTTCAAACCCCAGCACCACATACACAACTAGGTGTTGGAGAAACGAAGGCCATGTGAAAAACTAAATAAAATTGTTTCTCTCTTTCTCTGTCTCTCTCACTGTCCCTCTCTCTTTAAAAAAAAAAGGGGGGGCTGGGAGTGTGGCTCCGTGGGAAAGCACCCCTGGATTCAATCCCAGCACAGTCAGGGCAAGGGCGGGAATACTATGCAGATTTTCACATGCATGCTCTCGCTAAATTCCCCATTCCACGCTATCCCAGCTTACTCTCAGAAAACTTCAGATCAAATGAGGCGGGTGTGATGGATTGGGCTGACGATGAGAGGACTCCCTCATAGTCAAGAAAGGAGACGGACGTTCACTTCACATGTGAGAGGATCCTTGAAGAGAGCCCACACCCTAGCCTGAATGTGCCAGGGCCTCAAAAAATAAATCGCTCGGTGAGTGATTAAATATACTGACTCCATTAGCCTTGATCCAAAAAAGTCAGAGACCTCCTTCAGGGACCAGCAGGACACCTGCTCCACCGTAGGAGCTTAGGAGTCGGAGAAGTGAGACAGGCTTGGGCAAAGATGGACCTGAGTTTTTCTCTTGGAATGACGGTCACTATTTTATTATTTCCCAAATCCTACAGCTTTGGAAATGGTTCAAGAACAGGTACTCTTGAAATCTGCACAAACTAAAACTTTTTATTTTTATTTATTTGTTTTATTAAAGAGAGAGGGACAGAGAGAGAGAAAGGGAGAATCTTTTATTTAGTTTTCCACGTGGCTTTCATTGCTCTGACACTTGGTTGTGTATGTGGTGCTGGGGTTCGAACCCGCATCCTCGCGCATGCCAGGCAAGTGCCACGACCGTTAAGCCACAGCTCCAGCCCCAATGTGACTGTTTAAAAATGCTGGTTCTTGGAAGAATCCCTCCTCTCTCCAAAGGGGGAAGGGATGCCCTTTCCACTCCCCCAAGTGCCCCGACTGACGCTCAGCAAAACAGGCTCAGGGGGAAAGCAGCGATGGGCTCCAGTCTTCTGATAAACTCCTCCCGTCCACCATTTACGCATGGCACCGCCTGGGAGATAACTTAGCGATGTCCACTGTACCCTTGGTGCAGTCAATGCTATCTGAGGTCCCCAAAGAGGAAAGGCACACACGCCGAGGCGTGTCCACCGCGGCTGCAGGGCCTGGATTCCCCGAGAACTGCACAGCTTGGCCAGCTGGCTGTTGTGCAAACACAGAGCGTACTCACAGGATTCCAGGTGACACAAGCCCATCGCTCCGTGCAGCCTCTCGATACAATCAAGGCAGGTGATAAACGAGACGTCTGAGGCCTCTGCCACTGTCACATGGCAGACAGATTTACAGTGAACTTGGCTTTAGAAGTAGAAGGCGTACTCTCCAAAATAATGATAAAAATATAGCCTGGTAAAGACAAAACTAGGAAGTCGCTTATTGTCACCCCAAGGACTACGCACCGGGTATACGTACCATGTGCTGCTCTGCCATATGACCGGCAGCACAGGGTTTGGAGAGACCACCATCGTCCCCAGCATGTGACCCATGCACATCACCTCAGTGCTGCAACAGACTCATCACCAGGTAACAGGGCTTTTCCAGCTCCATTAACATCTTATGTGGCCTCCGATGTCTGAGACCACTGCCACCATTTCTCCTATAGTCCCCGAAAAGTGGGAAAGTTAGTTTAACGAGCAAGGAGCCAGATGTGTGGTTTGGCCACATGAGTTCTGCTTTTCCCCAGCAAACTCGGGCCCCCAGTTTTTCAGGATACACCGGCTGAGGGCACCACCTGACCTGTGAGCAGGTGTTTTCAGAGGATTCTGTTCCCTGATGGATCTAGAACTTTCTCGTGTCGTGATGGAGACTTCCACCATAAGAGCTAGCAGAGGGCCGAAGCAGATAAGCAACTCAGAAGTCATCCGGCTCCAGGGAGAAGCTGGGGGAATGCTGACCTCGCTACTTGCTGAACATGAGGTCGGCTCTGGCTGAAGGCTTGCTTTCACCATAGCCGTCCCAGGAGAGACAGATCCTATAGAGCAGCCAATGGCCCCCGCTCCTTCGGAATTCTGCTGGCCACCAGTGGTGGTTGTTACAGGCTGCGTTATGTTCCACACCCAAATCCATACATTGAAGTCCTAACCCCAGGACCTCTGAATGTGGCTGCACCTGGGGGTGGAGACTCTAGAAAGGGAATTTAGTCAAAACAAGGCTTATGCAAGAAGAGATCTGGTTACTTGAGAAACCAGGGATAGGGATGTGCATACTCAGCAGAGGCCTCTGAGGACACAGCAGGAAGGCAGCCACCTGCAGGCCACAGGGAAGCGGAGAGAAAGCAAAACTTAGACCTGCTGAGGCTGAGGCTGGAGGCTGGAGGATGCAGGCTCAGATCTAGGGCTTCTGCCCTCCACAACCATGAGCAGCCTGCTCTGAGGTAGTTTGTTACAGCAGCCATAGCAAACTAATACAAGTGTGAGCAAACAAGCAGGCACACACACCCATGTGTGCACACATGCTTACACACGTACACACATATACACACGCACACACACATGTTCACACCCACACATACACGCATGCTCGTGCGTGCATGCACATGCACACATATGTGCACTGCACACGTACACACGCAGCTCATGCATGCACATGCATACATATACACTCACACACATGCTTGTGCATGCACACATATACATGTGCACATGCATGCACATGGTCATGCACACACATACGCATGCTCATGCATGCACACACATACATGCACACACGTGCATTCTCATACACATGCACGCTCGTGCACACATGCATGATTGCGCATGCTCACACATGCACAAATACACACATATGCATGCTCATGCATGCACACTTGTGCACACATACACACGCACACTCGTGCGTGCACACGCATACACATGCACACATACACCTGCATTCTCATACACATGCACGCTCACACACACATGCGTGATCGCGGATACTCACACATGCACACATACACACAGTGCGCCCCTCCCTGCTCAGGCTCCCTGCATCCCTGGGCCCATGCTCCCCTCGCTGGTAGCGCCTCGCCTCACTCCCCATGGCGCCTTGATGGGCAACAGGGCCACAAGTTTCCTCTCTTCCTCCTTCCTTCAAATACAACCCCAGGTACAAAGTCCCGTTCCCAGAAGTCCTGGGCCCCTAGCTGGTTCCCAAATTATAAAGAAAAATCAGTCATCTAAAAGACAGAGTCACCAACTAATATGTATCATCTGAAAAAAATGTATCCACATTTTATTTTTTTATTTACTTTTTATTTTTTTATTTTATTTCTGGTACCAAGGATTGAAGGGGGGGCGCACTTAACCACAGAGCCACATCCCCAGCCCTTTTTATTTTTTATTTCAAGACAGGGTCTCACTAAATTGCTTAGGGCCTCGCCAAGTTGCTGAGGCTGGTCTTAAATTTGCCATCCTCCTGCCTCAGCCTCCTGAGCTACTGGGATTACAGGTGTGTGCCACTGCACCTGGCTTGTACCCACGTTTTAAACATTCAAGAATACATCCGAGAAAGCACAAATAGCCGCTGGGCTAGAACTCCAGCTCTATGCAGCAAGAGCCACGGGTTGGTTGGGGTTTTTTTTGTTTTGTTTTGTTTTGTTTTAACCAAAATGGGTGGTGCCCCCTCCCTGCTCATTTTCACAGGATTCTTAACCTAAAGGAGCCAGGGAACCTGGGGAGCCTGGAGGCTCTGCAGGATACAAACCAGGAGGCGCTCTGTGTCCCACAGGTCACAAGGACCAGCACAGCACGCAGGAGGCACTCAGGGAGAAGCGGTCCTCGCTGTCAGGCTAGAAACGGTTACTAACAACCGGGTCATCACAAGCAAGGGTTGTCAACAGTTCTGGGGCAGAGAGAAGACTATTTTTAGGCAGATGGAAACTAGAATCACATAAGCCCGTACTCTCACTTTAGACACAGCCTACCGTATCGACCATGCCAGCTCGCCAGACTTTGAAATGTCTCCCACCAACACGTGCTTTCAACTCGCTATCAGTCCACATGTTCTGAGTAGCCATGGCAGGGACCTGGGGAGCCCCTCCCCAGGGCCACTAGACTCGTTGTCCCCCCCCCCCCCAGGGTCACGTCCAGCTGCAGCAGGAGCGGAGGAGGGCTCCACCTTTGGGCCTTCCTACATGTGGGTCTGCTCAGGGACTCTTCTGGCTCTGAGATTCCAGGACTCCATGGCATGGTTTGCCCCGGGGAGTGGCCCTGGCAATGAGGCCTTTCATGTGAAGTCATGAAACACCCTGGCACAGCCTGACTGCAGAGTTCCAAGGACACGCCCTCCAGACGGGCTCTCCAGCCAGACGGACGACTCACAGGCCTGGGTGACGAAGCCCAGGATCACACTCTGGCCATGCTGTGTCACCATTAGGCAAAGAGCCAGACCCCCTTTCCAACAGCTGAAGCAACTTGTCATTCCTGAAAGCTGGGAGCACCCAGTCCATCCCCAGACTCCTGCCCATGCAGCCATCAGCAAGACAGCGGTCCTCTCTTCTAAGAGCATTGCTCCATGACTTAGAAAAGCCACCATGACTTTAAAACCCTTTCCTCCCATGCAAGCGAAGTGAGGCAGGAGGCTGGCCTGTGACTGGCACGTGCCTGCTCGAGGATACAGGTGAATGATCAGATTTTCCCTAAAGAGAAAAATCTAAAGGTCAAGCAAGAATGAATGACCAGCAGCATCGTGCTCTGGAAATGGCCCAGCAAGTGACTTTCACAGCACAGGAAGCAGAGGAAACTGGGCGAGGAGACAGACAGACAGACAGAACAAGGCAACAATTGGTGCTCCAGCTTCAGACAGAGACAGGTATGCAAAGGCCCAACGCACTTAGGTCACCTGCACCTAAATGGGCACATCAGCAATTAGACCCCGAGGTGCTCCCAGATGGAGGCAGGTGGGCAGCAGGAAGTCCCACGCCAGAGGCATCTGCAGCTCAGGTGCCAGGATCGCAGACCTGCTGCGGCACCCCAACACTGAACACGCTGTGGATTGAATCCAGGGCCCCTGCAACCCAGCTCCTATTGCTCCTGCTGCTCTGTGTCTGGGCCACTTGCAGCCCCTCTGGCCCTCAGAGCACACGGTTTGTCCAGACCTAAATGAACATCCCTGGAGTCGCCCCTCTGACTCTCCACTGCCAATTTCCTTTACGGGGTCACACGTCAGACATACCAGGTCACTAAGCCTTCCAGAGAGGTGTTTCTCAAAGTGAGATCAAGGAACCCCCGCGGCCGCTCACCTCAGAATCTGATGACTGGATTCCTAGATCCCACGGAGACCTACCAGATGCAGCTCTCCGCGGGAATCCTGAAGGAGCGCTCCGCTCCAGGTGATTCCTAAGCACAGGAAGGTTTGAGGCTCCTGCCCTGGAGCAGCAACCCCTCCCAAAATTCCCAGGAGTGCTCCAAACCTCTAGAGAGACGTTTAAAAGAGACACACACATCTGGACCCCACGGTTTACTGGAGTCTGGCTCTGCCCCCCTGCTTCCGAGACAGTCTAGGGGATCTGATCCCCAGATAGCACCCACGTTTGTACACCCCCAATACATTTACCAAAAAAGCAGTCCTTACTCCCTTCCCACCCTTTCCTAAAGCCTGCCCGTCTGTCACGTCTTAGCTCCAGCACGGCTTCCTTGGGAGAGAGCCCCCCATGACCACTGCCCACCCCGCCCGCACCAGGCTAGTTTCCCCGCCATGTGCTATCCTGACACCTGCTCTTCTCCCTTGTATACTTTACCATAACTTTTATAAAACAGGTGCCTGGGGGCTGGAGCAGTGGCTCAACGGTTGCAGCGACTGCCTGGCATGTGCAAGTACGCAAGTTCGAACCCCAGCACCATGTACACAACAAGGTCTCAGTGCAACGAAAGCCATATAAAAAAAAAAAACTAAATAAAATTGATTCTCTCTTTCTCTCTCTCTCTCACTCACTGTCCCTCTCTCTTAAAAAAAAAAAAAAACAGGTGCCCACATAATTACTGTAATGCCTACTGGCCCACTAGCCTGATGATCATAACCATGGGCACATATCACTGCCAGCCACAATGTCCCTGGACACAGCCAAATCCTTTACCTGCATGAGCTCAGTTAAATCCAGTCCTCACCATAATCCTGCAAGGTAGGCAACGATGGGATGCACACCCTACATACAAGGACACCTCAGGCTTCCCCTATCCCCTTTTGTCACCTCCATGTGGCCAGTCTGAACACAGGACCAGTGGTCTGTAACTTTTATGGAGTCAACAAATTAAGTAACGCTGTCCCTGCCACCACCATCCCAAAAAGGTTCTAGGTTTTATAAATTTGAGGACACTGGGTCAGTCACATCTAAATGGATGTCTTGACTGTAGGACTTCTCAGAGAATTGAAGACATTAATGTGATCATGAATCATCAAGACGGGGCTGTCCCTTTTTTTCATGAGTCAGAGACCATGACTGTCCCCAGACACCTGCACACCACCCTTAAACCCAGCCCAGGCAATGACCAACTGAATGATGATTGGTCTCCGACAACTCACTCCAACCCCCAAGAGAAGGGGCACCATTGGGAACTGGGTCACAGACCACTCCATCAAGTGTCACCCCATCTTACCCAACTGCCAAGGCAGGAGGTCTGGACACAGGAGAGACAGCAGACCTTGGCAGTCAGCTGCGGAAAAAACAGCAACTGCAGGGTTGGGCAGGCCCAAGTTCAAATCCTCCAGCCTCACGGGGCAGGACTCCGGGCCCGCGGAAGAAGCTGCAGGGCTTCCATCCCAGCCTGGGCCTCTGCCTGCTCAACCAGGCCAGCTGTGCCCCCAGGAAGGGAGCCACCAGGCTCTCCCCCACTCCAGGGCCCACCCCCCTCATCCGTGCACTCATCTGTCCTTTCAGCCACTCAGTAGACATTTCCTAAGCACCTTCTCGGCAAGAGGCCACGGCTGGGCAGAAATGCTCTGGAGCTCGAGGGACAGCACACTGAAACAGGGGACGTGAAACACACTCACGTACTCCTGTCCAAGCACAGGAACAAAAGAGACGCAGGTAAATTTTTGGATGGACCCCTCTGGGTGAACTTCCTTCTGGCACTGTCTAAATCTGTGACCCAATGGTTCAGACGCTGAGGACGTCTGTGGAGAATTGAGCGCAGCCAAGAAAGTGGATGTGCCTGGTAAGAGACCAGCACCAAGGGACCCGACTTCAGGAAGAAACAGGACCTGAAGGGTCACAAGCAGGCAGCCAGAGAAGGGAGGGAAAGCATTGCAGACAGACGGAACAGCAAATACGAAATTCCTGGCTGGATGAGAGCTTGGTGCTTACAAGGAACTGAAAGGGGGCTGGAGCAGTGGCTCAGTGGTCACGGCACTTGCCTGACATGTGCGAGGACGCAGGTTCGAATCCCAGCATCACACATACAACAAAGTGTCAGAGCAACCAAAGCCACATGAAAAACTAAATAAAATTCACTCTCTCTCTCTCTCTCTCTCTCCCCTCCCCCTTTAAAAAAAAAGGAACTGAAAGGAGACAGTGTGGCTGGAGTCCAGGTGACAAGGGGGACAGTGAAGTCCAAGAGGCAGGGCTGGGGCAGGTGGGGCCTTGAGGCCAGGTTAAGGACTGCGGTTTCTACTTTAGCAGCAATGGAAGTCAGGACAGAGGATGAATGGGCTTGAGAGTCTCCAAACAGGTAACGTGGACTAAGCTGTGCAGTGTGAAGGGCGGGCAATGGTGGGCGCAGAAGTCCAGGTGACAAAAAGCAGGGAGGGATGACAATGACTTGGACCAGTGTGATGGCAACAGAGACAGGTCATTGTGGGTCAATCCGATAGAATTTGGAGAGACCTCTGCAGAAGATGCTGTGGGGATCAATGAAATACTCAAGAAGATGAGCAGGCTGTTCTAAAATCTAACCGAGGTTAGAAACCATGAGCCCACAGCGACCCAGGGCTGGGGTGTGGCTCGGTGGGAGAGCACTTGCCTAGGATGCTCCAGGCCCTGGGTTTCACACCCCCCCACACGCACACACACAGATAGATGACAACAGGACTTTCCAATCCGGACTCTATGCCTAACGGACTAGAACCTGCCTTCTGCTCCAGAACGCACCAGAGACTTCAGAATGGAAACCACTTACGAGACCTGAAAAGCGGGGACGCCTCTGAGAGGTGGAGTGTAACAGGGTGGGGGCACAGAGATTCTGGACCTCAGCTGAAGTCTGCAACTGTGGGCACCTCGAGTGATTTCTGAGGCTACCATCCTGCCACAGATGAAGACAGCATGCATGTCGTTGGGTCGTGGTGAGAATTTGAGGCCACGCATGGGAAGCCGCGGACACCCAGGACACCCAGTCCTCAGTAACTGTCAGCTCTTGTTATAGCAGCTCCGACCTCCGCAAAGGAGCGAATCTCCTCTTTCTGATTTAGACAAGTGAATGGGCCTGTGACACTTTCAGTAAGGCCAAAATTAGACTGGGGAGGGTGCAGGGAAGGGAGGCAGAAGCCAAAGTGGTGGCCCATCTGCCTAAGGGCTAAAAACTCAGGAACGAAAGGACAGGCCTGATTTTAAAAGAACTCAGCACGGGTCACCCGTTTCTCACTGGCTCATGTCCTTGGGCTCCCTGTTGGACGTGGCTTGGGTCCATTGCTTCAAAAGGCCCTGCCCAGCTCTCCCACAACACAGCAGCCTCTACCTGCCTGGAGCTGCCAGCAACCACAGGCTCTTCAGCAAAGGAGAGAGGCAGGGGAGGGCGAGAGGGAGCCAGAAGGTGGAGCAGAATAGGAAACAAAGAATGAGAGCATCTCTACACCACCAACCATCCATCTGAAAAGAAAATCAAGGAGCAATCCCATTTACCACGGCAACAAAAGAATGCCATGTATTTTTTTTTTCAAATCATGTTCCGTTCAGCCTGGAAGAGACATGTACATATCAGAAACTCAAAGTCTTTTCCAGATACACATCCCCTTTCTTGGCCCACTTTGCCATTCCTGATAATCTTGCCCCACTGAAGGAAGAGAGAGGCCATGAAGTTCCCCACAGAAAGAAGCCAAGAGTTTGGAGCAGGGGACTCGGGTGACTGGCAGTTGGGGTTTGAAACCTTTTCTTTCAGGGACGTAGCAGACCTGAGTCAAGCTCTGCAGATGTTAGAGTATGACAGTGGACTGTGGTTTTTCAGTGATGGGCACAGTGACAATAACTTTACCCTCGATGTCACAGCAGAGCCGAAAGGCAGCCTCTTACTTCCCATCTCACAGCTGAAAACTGGGGCACAGAGAGGTGGTGTGGACTCCACTGAGTCACAGCTGGGCACAGCTGAGAAGCCAGAGCCCCTGATTCCAGCTGGAAGCAATTCCTCAGGCTCTTCAGGACTGCATGAGCTTCCTGGGGCGGACACAGACTTGGTGACTTAACAACAGACACTGACTCCCTCGGTCCTGGAGACTGAAAGTCTAAAATCAAACCGTCAGCAGTGCCATGCTCCCTCCAACGCCACTATGGAAGGACGCTTCCTTGGCTGTGGAAGCAACACTCCAACCTCAGCCTCCAGCATCACATCTCCTCCCGTGAGCCTGTGTCCGTCCCTTCTCTTCTCAGGAAGATGACAGCCATACTGAATGAAGGGTCCACCTCACTCCACAATGACCCTATTTTCAAATATGGTTGCATTCTGAGGTTGCAGGAAGGCTGTGAATTGAGGTCTCTCTGTCCAGCCCAGGACTTTGATCAAGGGCTCAGAGCATTTACCATCCGCAGCGTAGAACCAGAACTGCTGGTCAGTTCCCGGTGTTCATCCCTCTCTCTTCCTATTGGGGTGCTGAGGGGCTGGGATGGAGGCTGGATGGAACCACTTGCTACCAGGAGAGAGCTACATCCTGAGTGAGCAGATCCCAGGGTCTCTTGGGCCCTGCCACACGGACTTTTCCACGTCTCTGAGGGTAAAAAGAAATGAGCTCCTCTTTTGCTTAAACCAATTTGAGGGATAGGGCGGGAGAGGCTCCATGCATCTGGAAGACTCCTGACCTGCACCTCAAGACTTCCTCAGAAAGACATTCGAGAGAAGTTTAGAAATGCCAAGCAGTGTCGGTAACTACTGAAAATGACCCTTCCCTTGGGTGCTCCTCACTCCTAGGAACTTTTACAGGCTCCTTCTGTGTCATCATTTCCAGTTTGAAAAGAGTCCGTGTCCCCTGGAGCTAAACCCAGGCTTAGGGGAAGGTAGTCGAACTCATGCGTTAGACCCAGCAACAGCTAGCGACACATAAGCTAGGGGAACCGTAGATGTGTAGGTGGGGGAGGAGGAAGGGAGAGGTGGGGGGAGAGTAGGGAGGATGGGGAGGGATCCAGAGAGACAATCCACGCGTAGAACACGCTTTACCCGAGAAGTCAAATGATACTTACACTATCGATTAATTCAGGAACATTTACAATCATATATATTGTTAATGTGTATATCACACATATACACCCGTTTACATATATGTATATGTATTTACAATCATATACATACACACACATTTATATTTCTCATAGGGGTCTAATATAGAAGAATTAAGAGACACGGGAGTGGGCATTGGGGGGGAAACTATGATTTAAGACCAAATGCATATCATATTGTCACTTCATACACATTTAAATTTGTCCAGCAACTCAGCTCCTTAATAAAAATTAAAAAAAAAGAAAAGAGAAAATACAGATAAGTGAATTGTAACGAAAATGCAGTATGTCAATATTTGGGATGCAGTTGTAAGATACCGCATAAGATATTTGAACAAGCTATGCTGCATGCATGTCAGTGTTTAATCCTATTGTCAAATATATCGAAGAAGAACAAGGAATGATAGGAAGGGAGAAGGGGAAATGTTGGAACTGAGATAACGCAAGGTACACTCCTAGCATTTCTAAGTATGTCACTGTAAATACTATAGGCAGGCATATGAAAAATGTTCTTCATAGGTATGAGAATTATGTCACTGTTCTTGGGTATTTTAGGAAAAATATATGACCCAGAAAGAGAGGCATGGGATTGGGGGATGGGAGGAAGGAGATGGGAGGTGCTGGGGGGATGTTGACCAAATTGTATTGCTGTATTGTGTGCATCTATGAATAAGTAAGATCAAATCCCATCATTGTGTACAACTATAATGCACCAATTTAAAAAAAATAAGAAAAAAAAACTGGATCCCTCCTGATAACCTCCCAGCATAAGTTGCCAGGCTCACTGCCTCTCCCACTGTGCAAGAACCAAACCAAGTCATTGCACCCCCAGACGACCAGAGACCAGAAGGTTCCAGACGCCTCCGGAAGCTGTGGAAAGTGCCTGCTGCTGACGCCACAGGTAACAGCTCCTCTACTTCCCAAAGGGCTAAACCGCTCCAACTGTCTCGGGGTGGACCCTGGGTGCCAGGGACTGATCACTGCGCTCTGTCCGGGTGAGCAGCCCCTTCTCCAGAGCGCTCAGCAACTCAACCGTGAGCAGAGACGCACAGAAACCCCAAGCCAACTGACCACATCCTATCTCGCAGGAAACCTAACAGCAGCTATTTTAGACCCATTCCCACTTCCTCTCGTCCGCTTTGCCACACTCACTGCCCAGCTGCTGGGAAGCCAGGCTGGACAGATAGAACATGTGGGAGGGGACCATGGCCACTCCAGAATTCGGATGTAAAAAGGCTTAGGGGAGCCAAGGTGATGGAAGAGCAAACATCACACTTCACCTAGAGTACATCTGGGGGTGACCTGGTGTGGCTCCACTCCAATGTCAAGAAGGGACTTCCCATCATTATTTCAGAGAAATAACATGCAACTCCAAGGTCTATCCATAAAACTGCAGCAAAGCTTTTTATTCAACAGAGAGAATGTACCAGGCATGGTGGTGCACGCCAGCAGCTCAGGAGGCTGAGGCAGGAGGATCCAAGTTCAAAGCCAGCCTACGCAACTTAGCGAGGCTGTGAGTAACTTAGCAAGACCCCGTCTCAAAATAAAAAATAAAAAAAGGGCTGGGGATGTGGCTCAGGGGTAAAGGACCCCTCCCTGGGTTCAACCCCTGGCACCAAAAAAATTTATTAAATTTCAAAATAAAAGAGGGAACGGTTTTTAAAATGTTCAAGAGAATAATAAAATGAAAATACATCCAGACCTCCCCCTGAAACTCTGGAGGTACAGGCCATAGAGATGTGACGGGGGCCTCATCAGGGGTGTGTGTGTATGTGTGAGTTATGGGTTAGGTGTTTTTTCTCTCCCTGTTTCTCACCCCCACTTCCTGTTTAGGGGGTTCTGTCCCCCCAGCTGTGAGCATCACCAGCACACAGCTGCCTGGAGAGGTTCCACTGTCAGGGCACTGACAACGATCCATGTCCTGAGACGTGAACACAGGAGCTCCTGGCGCTCGGTGCCCTCTGAGCACCTTCCTCTACCCGCTGCAGACACCTGGTGTCCAGGGCCTACTGGAGCTGCCTCTGTGTCTTACTGGTCATCTACTCAGCCCCGCAACCAGGGGTCATTCCACGTCATCCGTGGGCTGCTGTAACAAAATGCCTTACACCAGGGTTTTATAAACAACAAAGTTGGGCTGGAGCAGTGGCTCAGCGGTTACGGAGCTTGCCTGGCATGAGCCAGGATGCGGGCTCGAACCCCAGCACCACGTACACAGCAAGTGTTGGAGCAATGAATGCCACATGAAAAAGTAAACAATATTGATATTGATTCTCTTTCTCTTTCTCTCTCTCTCTCACTGTCCCTCTCTCTTGAAAGAAAGAAAGAAAGAAAGAAAGAAAGAAAGAAAGAAAGAAAGAAAGAAAGAAAGAAAGAAACAACGTTACCACCAGTTCTGGAGGCTGGGAGTCGGAGAGAGAGGCACAGGCAGATGCCGTGTCTGGGGAGCACCTGTCTCCAGGCGTTCCTGTACCCTCTGATGGCGCAAGGGGCAAGGGTCTCCCTGGGCGTTCCCGTCTAAGGGCACTCCACCCTCATCACCTAATCACCTCCCAAAGGCCTCACCTCCAAATATCATCACACTGGGACTTGGGACTCACCGTGTGAATCCTAGAAGGCACACCATTCAGACCAGACCCCTCTCCTCTACAGTTTTCCTCCCCAATCACAAAAAGAAGTTTCTCTTACAGACATTAGCCCCACACTCTGCAGAAAGAAGAAGGTTCGTAGTGTCTCACATGCAGTCAGATGACCCGGAAATCCCAGTTCCACCCCTTAGGAGCTGTGTGACATTAATTACAAAACTCCTCTGAGTTCCTCCTAAAAACGAGGATGAGGACGCTCCTCCCTCACCAGGCTGTTGAGAAGCTGTCCTGATTTAGCACAGGTAGGGGACGCAGGGCAAGGGAACAGTCACGACATGCATTTTCACTCATTCCCACCCTGACAACCAGCCACAGATCTCTCAATCATGCCCTGAGACTGTGGAAGTGGCTTCAGGACAACACAGCATACCAAAGAGCTCCCTTTTCCTGGAAAGCCTGGTGATAAAGTAGTTTGTGACAATGAAGAAAAGTTCTAGTCTCTTCCCAGTTGTCTAATGAAGCTGCCCTCACCCTCGTCGCTGGTCCATTCAGACGTGCAAATCAGCATGGCTGTTACTTCAGGCCTGTGACAGGTCTGCGCCTGGGGACAGTCTGTGCCCTCCACCTGGAACCTCGTGTGGACAAAATATTAAGAACATTGTGCTGAGACAGAGGCGGCTCTGCCAGGAATCCCGGACCGCAGCTGCATCAGACTGGGGGACGCACACAGGGAAGATGTTTTTCCATACAGTGCAGGCTGGAGCATAAACAGACAACCTTGAAAAAAATCTGGCTACACCCACCAAGAGCCTTTGAAAGTTTATGTAACCTGTGAATCTCCCTTCTGAATGTTTATTTCAAAGAAGCATCAAGAATCTCAAAGATGTGTACACAAAAGCCGTATCATGACAGTTTTTATTTTATTTTTTTAAGAGAGAAGGACAGTGAAAGAGAGAGAGAGAGAGAATCAATTTTATTGAGTTTTTCACATGGCTTTCATTGCTCTAACGCTTAGTTGTGTACGTGGGTGCTAGGGTTTGAGCCCGCGTACCTGTGCGCCGAGCCACCGCTCCAGCCCTATATCATGATAGTTTTTGAAAGAGAAAACCTTTTTTCAAAACTGTTGAACAAAAGAAAATGATTCAATAAAAACACATCCACAGGATGGAATATCAAGACGTACCATAATAGGTGCACGTTGATTTCATTTCTGTAAACACACACGCACACACGCACACACACAGAAACACACTCACACCGTTATACTTTGAGCTATTGTGGCATGGGCAAGAGGGTCAACGGCGGAGAAGAAGCCTGTCAGTGGTGCTGCCAGCCCACTTAATAAATTCTGGCAAGAACGTCCACTCCATTGAAACAGAGATCTTGTCTCCCCAGCACTCAGAAGGATTCTGGCACACAGTGAGCATTCAGTAAACACTTCTTGAAGAACTGAATGAATGACCAGGGTCCAGCTCAAATGTTCCCTCCTCTGTGAAGTTCCCTGACCTCCGTTAAACTAATTACTCCTTTTTTTCTAGCCGCCCTCAGCCGTTATTACGAAGCATCGCAGCTAACAATTACGGGTCTGTCGGCACTTGCTAAATTGCAAGTTATTTGAATGCAGGAACCAAGACTTATTTAGATCTGTCTCTTTAGCCAGATAAATGTTTGGTCAGTAAATGCTTGCATGAGAGATGGAGGGGCAGGCTGATGTAAGTCTGCGCACACTATACCAACAGTAATTATTCATTGTAATTATGATTCGACTCTCCTGGAAATGTGTATCAATTTTAAGAACTGCTAACAGACTACAATCCGAGCTGGGGAAAGGCCTTAGAAATTGTCTAAGCCGCGTACTGCAAGACTGTCATTGGGTTTAGCCTTGAAAGGCTGTGTTCTAACCAAATTTTACTCAGAACCCCAAAACACGAAAGAGATAACCAAGCAGCCCGTCTGCTGGGAGTAGGGCTACGGGCAGCTCCAGACCCTGCCAAGGACTTCCCTCCCTGACCTTGAATTGTCTGCTCTGTACCCGCCCCCCACCAGGCTTGGAGGGGTCGTTTGAAAACAGCCAGCAGCTACATTTGCTAGACTTGGGGGTTTCCCGGAAGGGAGAAGAAACAGACTGGAACTCAAGTTCCCTAATGACGCCCCACCCCCTGCCCTTTCCTCTTCAGGGCACCCCCCTTCCTGTTGGGGTTTTATAACAGATCAAACACTCAGGACAGCAAAGGCTGGCGTACTGGAACTCTGCACATGTAATCCATTCCTCGCTGGTTTCCTGTGAAAACAGAGGAGGAATGTCGCTGTGACTTTCCAAGGACAACATCCTTCCCATCCCTCGAATTTCATCTGCAGGAAGGCACTTGCTATCAGACCCTGTATTTATTTTTTAAATCTCAATTTGCTTTTACAGGCTCGGGAAACAGCATGAACCTCCCCAGGATTCTCTGCAGAGTCCCATAAGAAAGAGCCCAGGCCGCTCTGCTGTCTCCCTCTCCCGAGGGAAACGGATTATCCTACAAGGCACAGGGCCACCATTCCTAGCTGAGTGGCCCCCCCAACCCCCTAACTAATATTTTCAAGCACACAATTGTCTTTCAGACAGTGGTGCACACTCTCCCAACAATAGCTCTTCTGTTACAAGCGACTAAAAGATTATCAGTTTCTGATTTTAAACCTACACTTCCATTTTTAAACAGCAAAATTATACCAAGGGCCCTGCATATAATACACCTGAGCTCTTAAAGGATTTCACTGTCTAATTCTTCCATTTGCAAAATAATCTCCATCCCATTACTTTCCCATCGGCTCCCAATAATAAGTCCTACTTTAATTAGACCTTCCGATCCCTAATCCCTAAATCCTTACAAGTTTGCGAACACAAACCCAGAGGCCCCTTCAGTTTGCCTGTCCACATGCCCCCTTTAAAGACAAGCAGCACATCCGTGACAATACTGTTACTTTTGCTTTTATTTTGCTTTGAGATGGGTCTCTCTGTGATGAGGGGTCAATGGGAGAACAGGGAGTTGGGGGTCTCTAAGGTGGTGAGAACCCCCCCCATGAGGAAACCAGCTCAGTGCCAAGGCTGCTGTCTAGCAGAGAAGGTGAAGGGGGCCCTCAGCCCCAGAAGTGGCCCTGAAAGCGATCCTGAAAACCAGAGAACCAGAGGTACGGTTTGGGGTTGTTATGCGCCTGACAATTAACCCATCTTCTCCCCCACAGCTAAATCTAAAAGAAAGCAGCCTACAGGCAGAGTGCAGCCCCTTTCCATGGGACAATGAGATCAGGCCCCACGTGCCCCATGCCTGGGTCTTGTTCCCAGGAAGAAGGGGTACACTTTGGCCTCCTTTCTGCAGCCCCCAGCTGCAACCCAACCCCAGATACACCGGTGAGCTCAGGGAGAATGGAGACATTCTCCTCCCTGGGACGAGTCACACGCTTGCCCTTTCTGTGGCCACTTCTTCCAGGGCCCTTTGAGAACAAACCTGGGGGCACCATTAGCAACCAGGAGACTGAAACTTAACCCCCAGGGCCTATAGTTCTGGCACCAGCGATGCAAACAGTGGGTTTCGAATCCCTCCGTTGAGTGCTTTCAAACCCTTTCTTCCTCTGCAGTCAGGACTTTCGTGAATCAGCTTACCTCCTCCACCAGATGATAACAGAAACCATTCCAAAACGGCCCTGAGTTCACTTTAAGAAAGTGGCCTGAAAACTTCTGCCTTTCTCATGAAATAAGAGAGTTGAAATTAAGCTTAAATGTCACTGTCTGAAAAACACGAGACTCTAAATCCTCCATGGTTCCCTAGTCCCAAGAATAAGATTCAAACCTGAGAGCACCCAGGGCCCTCCGGTCCGCAGCAACCTGCATCTCCACCCTTGGGCCCACACTGTTAGGATCTCGACAGAGAGCCAAGCTTCAGATGGCTGCTGATGAACCAGGCTTTGAAGATACCTCAGAGGCCTGCGACCTCAGATATACACCCACAACCAACACCCCCTGTTTAACACACCGAGTCCTAAGATAGTCAATGTTCTCCTCCAACGGTGGAGTTAAAAAGGCAATGCCCCCTTTTAAAAATGGGGGATGGGGGCTGGAGCTTGCCTGGCATGCGCAGGTACACAGGTTCAAACCCCAGCTCCCACATACACAACTAAGTGTCAGAGCAATGAAAGCCATGAGAAAAATTCAATACAAATTGATTCTCTATCTATCTATCTCTTTCTCTCTCTCTCCCTCTGTCCTTCTCTCTTTAAAAAAATAAAATAAAATAAAAATTAAAAAGTGGGGGAGGGGAGGGGGAAAACTGCCCCAGTCCAAAGCACCCAACCTTCTCCTACCTCTGGTGCTACCTGACTGTGCCAGCAGCCACCAGTCACACGTGATCCCTATGCACTTGAAAAGTGACTAGTCCCAACAGAATGGATTTCCAAAGACTCAGTACCAAAAAACAAAGAATCTTATAATAATTTCAATAGTGATTGTTGGAATAGTTTAGGTGCTAATTCCGCCCATTTCTTCTTACTTCTCCCAATGTGGCTACCAGATAATTTAGTTATGTACATGGCTGGCGACGGAATCGCGACAGTCTAGGAGGGTCCCCTGTGAGACCCTCCCACTGCAAACCGAATCAGCAGATGCCTTCCTGGGACACACTCATTACTCTGGTGACACAATCCTCACAGCTCTGACAGTTTGTCACTTTGGGGCCATGGTATCCTAGGGGCAGTTTCCTGGCTGCTTTAAATGGGAGCTCATTGTAGAATTAGACTGAAAATCAAACTAGTAATGACAAGAGCACACCTGCCCAGCCTAATAAAGAGGAATCATAGTCAGCAATCGTCATTAATATATTTCCTGAGTGATGTTGGGATACTGTGGGGCCACAAAACATGGCTCCTGCCCGGAAGGAGCCACACACCAGCACTCTGAGAGGCCAAACCAGGGCGGCCTTGGGGCATGGAGAAAGCCCATCCCGGGCAAGGGCAGACGGATGAAGGTGTCACACCGAAGCCAACAGAACTGGGCTCTGACCTTAGGACACAGCTAGGCTGAGAGACCAGGGTCACATGCACACAGATGACAGTACCGGCCCCAAGAAGGGATGAGCTCACCAGAGATAGGGTGTAGGTAAGAGGAGAAGGGGCTATCACTCAATGGCCCAGGTACTGAGTCCACAGCTGAGCTTCAGACCCTGATAAAATAATCCCCTCTTGATCTAATCAGTTGAAACCAAGAATAAGCAGACCGGATACACCGGGGAGGGTGAAGAGATGTGCAGCCTGTGCTGGAAGTCATGCCTGAGCCTGGATCCCGGTCCAGCATCCCAGGAACAGGAGCGCCTGGCCTCCCTAAGCCTCAGTTGCCTCCTGCTTCCCACGGGGTGCCCACCTCACTAGGCCGTGGGTGAGATCAACTGCAATAATCCAAGGACAGCAGCTGACACACCGCCTGGCAGTAAGTACCGAGGAAGTGACCTCTGCTGCTAGCAGTGTTTTTAAGGGTAGCATCAGAAAAATGCTGAATCTGGGGCTCAGCGGTTGCGGCGCTTGCCTGGCATGCACAAGTACGCGAGTTCAAACCCCAGCACCACGTACACAACAAAGTCTCGGAGCAATGAAAGCCACATGGAAGGCGGAATGAAGGTGATTCTCTCTCTCTCTCTCTCTCTGTCCCTCTCTTTTTAAAAATAAATAAATAAAATTAGTTTTTAAAAAGAAAAAAAATGCTGAATCTAAACAAGGGTTTCCCAACTACTGATATTTTGAGCTGGGTTGTTCCTTGTTGGGGGCGGGGGGCATCCTGTGCTGTTAGGATGTTCAGCAGCACCCTGACCCCTGCCTGCTAGGAGCAGTCCCTCCCGAGTGGTGACAATCAAGTCTCGGCAGACAATGCCACATGTCACTTGGAGGGAAGAAGGAAAGAGGGCAAAACAGGCCACGGTTAAGAACCCATGGTCTAAACCCATGATTGGGGGCGGGGGGTGGAAGAGGGCTGCAGACTGAAATGGCAGACTGCTTCCACTTACAAGGAAATGTCACCACTGGCAAACACTCTCCAGCCCTCCGCTAAGCACAAAGGCCAGAAGAGAGTGTCCCAAACATTTCCTTTGCCTCAGGGTGCAGAATAGAGGACCTCCCCTAAAAGAGGGTCACAGAACCTTCTAACCAAACATCAGCATCTGCTCTGGTGACAATGGTGGAAATGGGCCACCAGCCGGTTAGGAAAGCCCTCTAGAGAGAAAGCTCCTTGACACCTGCAGTCAAGGAGTGGGCGTGACAGAACCCATAAAGTCCTCCCCAGCACGCAACTGGTCCAGATGTGGAGAGAGACCAGTCATGCAAATGCAGCCGGGGACCGGGTGTGGGAAGGCTGCCACTGCACAGGAGCTGTTCTGAAATAACTGCTTTGCATCATCCTCAGAGTTCAGCTCAGAAAAGGCACTGACGCGCCCTGTGCTGTTACATTTTTCAAGCGTCATATTTTAAAGTTAATGGAACCTGAGGGATAATTATGTGCATAACCTGGGGGGGGGACTTATGGTCTTTGCATTCAGCATGAAACCACAAGATTTTTTTTTCCCACCAAACATAAACTCTGCTTGCACAAAAACGCTACGCAGAGGCAGAGCTAGGCTTTGGCACGGAGGTGCTGTGCGGCCAGTTAGCTCAGCAGACAGAGGCCTGCAGTCCCGGAAGGCAGGTCCTCCGAGGAGGCTGAACATCGGAACCTTTCAGCAAATCTCCCAGAAGGGGGGACACACTTGTGACATGGATCAAGATCTGCTCTGTAATGACACATGACAGCATCGTTATCCACGTGGCGACTGAAATCTCTGATTGAGATGCCACCGTGCAGCTGTGCCAACTACGATATCGGAACTCAGGGCGTTTCTAAGTCCCCTGTCACATCTGGCACTCACCCCAGCACCCCCAGGACAGGGGTATTAAACTCCCTCCCTTGGCAAATGAGGGCAAGTCAGCCAGGCTTGTGCCCAGGTCACCCCATCAATTATTAACCCCCCGCAAAGTGCTGGGCGCGTGCCCAAGTCACGGGTGCAACATATGAGGCCAGATGCTGCTCAGCAAGGCACCCAGAGGGCCCTAAGATGTACGCTGTGGCCTTCAGCAGGCTGACGGAGGGACAGAAAAGTCCCTCGGCCCTAGATTCCGATGGCTCCCATCAATCCTTGGGGTGGGTACGAGGAGGACCCCCAGTTGAGAGCCCCTGACACAAGGTCAGACCGCCTTGGTTTAATTCCAATTCCATCACTTCCTCTCCTTGTGATCTTAGTAAGATTGGTAAACCGGTGAGAACAATAGTGTGAAGAATAATACATATCCGGAGCTGGTGTGATGGCTCAGCGGTCACAGCACTTTCCTGGCATGCACGAGGACACAGGTTCAAACCCCAGCACCACACATGCAACAGAGTGTTGGAGCAATGAAAGTCACATGAAAAATTAAATAAAACTGATTCTCTCTTTCCCTCTCTCTCTCACTGTCCCCCCCCCTCTTTAAAAAGAAGAAAAAGAATAATAAATATTAAATGCCAGACCCAGGCAGCCTTCACTGAATAATACCCAATAGATGTCCTTAGTATTTCATTGGCTTATCCCCTATTCATCCTCTTTTCCTTCCATCCTAGGCCACCTCCTCCCAGGGACCTTCCCTGACCACCTTATCTAAAATTGCAGTAAGCTCCCATGGCCCTTCCCTCTCACACCCCTTTCCTTCTTTATTTGTTTCTGCCTGGCATCTATGCATGCATCTGTTAGACCCCCGTGTTCCACAAGGACATGAACTTCTGTCTGTTTTCTTCCCTGGTGTACCCAGGCTCCTGGATCAGACACTTCTCTTATTCCACAAGAACATCTTGAAGGACATCGAATGGAGATGGTGGTCAGTAAGGCCTGGGAGCTGGTCCCTGGACTCCATCCAGGTGAGGGAACACACAATGACACTGGAATACGTGAGCCATTAAGAAATGTCAAGTGTCTCCTAACATTGCTACCTTGGAGGGGCCTTTGTATTTTTCCTCTTCTGGAATTCTTTGAAGCGAACAGCTTCAAACAGAAACTCAGCCACCGGCTCACTGCACTTGAGTTGACTGTGGGTTTTTCCCCCCAAAAGCTTTTAAGAAAACCACTCAAGCCAGAGAATGATAAGGACTTAAACACTTAAATTACCAAGTTTCTTTCTCTCTGGCCATATCTTTCTGTGATATCAGCCCTTCCTACGCTGCTTATCTAAAGCCACACTAATCCCCCCAGGAGCGGCTCAGATGCTGGGTTAATACTGTACTCCTGCCTGACGTTGACTAGGGCAGGTCTGACGTGACTGATTACATTCAAGACAAGTCTAGCTGGGGTTCCAAAGTCCGGGGGACATCGTGCCTCAAAGGGGTCCAGGAAGGAACCATTAAACCTTCCATTTTTATTTAATCTAAAAAAAATGAAATGTACCTAATGTTACAAATATAAACGGTCAGAAGTGCCCCCATCCAGCCTGTCATCTCAGGTCACATGCCACTTACAACACTCAAGCAAACAGCAGTGGCCACCTGCATAATCCCCCTTGCTCTCAGTGTGCTTCAGTGGATCACCATGTAACTGAATCTTAAGTAGACTTGCAAGATCTGCTGTAACTGCCCTAATCCCCACAGAATGTCACAGAGTCTCAACAGGGCCCCAGCCGAGAAACCACAGCCGGGAGATATCGCTCACAATGCAGGCCACGGGAAAATGACGCTGCCTCTCTCCGGGACCAGCACGTCTTCATGGGTCACATTACCAAGTAAAAAGGACCACAGAATTAGCTGATAAAGAGTCAACCCACAGAATCATCCAGAAGATAACGAACGTGGATTTAGAGTAGCCCTGGTTAGAGAGGATCCTAGCCCACAGAGTTAGATAATGCATGGTGGAAACACGTACAGATTATTTAGAAACACGTACTAGCGATGGTTCCCAAAATGTTCTACCAACAGGATCTCCCGGCACTCCTCTTTCCTTCCACCCTCTTTCTAGAAAGCTTTCCACACTACAGAGGCTAACAATTTAAAAGCTCTATTTCCCATGCTTGTTGGAAGCTAAGGTTCTGGATATGAATTTGGTCCCTCCGCAAAGAGGCATTCAATCTACTCAGCAATTAGAAACAATGATATTGCAGCCTTTGAAGGTAAACGGATGGCTATGGAAGAAATTATGCTGAGTGAAATCAGCATAACCCAGAGAACCAAGGGTCAAATGTCTTCACTCATCTGTGGAGGCTGGAGCTAGACCCTGGCCATTGAGAAAGGACGTCAACTCTCATGTTTTAAATCCAGAAAAGGTGTAATGTCACACAACCTAAGGCATTTGTAGAGATGTATTGGGAAGGAGAGGGGGAGGGATGAGGGTGGGTAATTGGGGGGGCTCTTGGGGGTAAATCTAATTTTCAGAATTTATGTATATATTATATTATTTCTTTAGAAGCTTGTTTGATTGCTCAACAAATAAATTCCTTAATTAAAAAAAGAGGCACTCAAGCAAAATGTAGAACACAAAAAACATGAAACAGAGGCCACTTCCTGCATGCGGGGCTGTTTTGCTGCTGGTCAATACAGTGATGGGACACGAGAGGTTTTGTAACCACACTACGGGGCCCACTCTCTAACTTTGTCAGTGGCTTTCTTTCTTTCTTTTTTTTTTTTTTTTTGTACCAGAGATAGAACCCAGAGGTGCTTACCCACTAAGCCACATCCCCAGTCCTTTCTATTTTTCATTCTGAGACAGGGTCTCACTAAGTTGCTTAGGCCCTTGCTAAGTTGCAGAGGCTGGATTTGAATTTGGGATCCTCCTGCCTCAGCCTCCTGAGCTGCTGGGATTCCAAGCGTGTGCACCATCACACCCAGCCACTGGCTTATTTTTGAACTCAATAAATAGTCCCAGACCCAGTCTGAGAGGCAGCAGCACCCCTGGTGCATCAGGTGTTTTGAGCGGCCGTGTCAAAACACACGTACTTACAAATCATTACATACAGTGCTCCTCTTAGCTGGGAGTCACTCCAGCCTACGACAACTCCAGAAGCACACAATTATCTTCAATCAATTCCTTTCTGCTTAAAATACCTGGACTGCTTACTATGGCTGCCCTGCGCCAGAGCAGAACAGGAGTGGAGAGGTTTTCGAGACAAATGGACTAGATCACAGCAGGAGCAATGATCCCGAACAGTGACCAGCCAGCGTGGCTCCTCCTGCTGGGCTGGGAACTGGCTGGAAGGGATGTTTTTTGACATTCACTTTTTCCCTCTATAAAATGTACCCTGAGGCCCCTGGCTAGGCTCAGGGGCCAGAAGGATGGTCACAAGCCCTGCTGAGTCAAAAGGGGAGGAGTACCTGGTAACACTGACAATACTTATCTGAAAGGACTAGCTGAAGGCCAGCACAGCTCAGTTGCCCTTGGAAATTAAAAAATGAAACTTCTGTGTCCATTTCTATTTGAATGTCCAGGCTGAAGCCCTTATTTCCCGCCCCTTCCCATTCTGACTCTGAACCAACCTCACCATTCATCAAGGAGACTCACTACAAGCCCCAGAGCTCTGGACACCAGCAAGCCACGTGGACAGGGATCGGAAGCCTGAGCGCATAGAGGCTTACGAGGCAGGTGACCAGGCTGACGGGGCCAGCGCACACAGGAGAGCCTTTTTTCTACATGGCCTGCCGGAGGTTACGGAGTAAGCCACAGGTGACAACAGGTACCTTTGCCATCTGTAAAGGTGGCTACAGAGGGCACCAACTGGTCAGGCACTCTGCTATTTTATGTCTCACTAAGAAAGAAAAAGGCTGCTCATTAGAGGTGAGCATGCAGCAAAGACACGGTCAAATGCAAATGTTAAAATGTGGGGGGCGGGGGAGTGCGTCATGAAACAGGCATGCATGGGAACAGGCAGGGGACACCAACCAGCATCCGGGCCTTTCCCTCCTGACTCACAGACCCACTGAAGCTGTGTTTTTATCTGGTGCCAACATAAACCTGGTGCTGTTTATGGCTGCTTTTATTCCACGGACTGTACCTGGAAGATCTTAAGAATGTTCCCAAACTCAAGTCAAATCATTCTTAAATCACCCTTTTTGTTTTGTATGTTCCTGCTTTAAAAGCTGGAAACAGAGTGGTCTAGTTGGGGGTGGTAAGATTTCTGAGGTGAGCACTTTGGCCCTGAGGCAGCACAGGGGTGCTAAGGAGGCCTCATTTCCAGCCAGCTTCCCCTCCACCCTGGCTCCAGCCTCCCTCCCCCAGAGCTCTACGCAAACCCTCCAGGGCTTGGCCCACACAGTCATCCACCCGCCTCAACGTCTCGGGGTGCCACCCTACTACCCTTGATCTCTCCAGGTACTCTGACCTCCTTGCCCTGCAAGTTTCCCCTCAGGGACCAAACTTGGCCTTGGGCCACTCTCTGCCAGGAACATGCTTCCTGGGACACATGGCCAGCTCCTTCACTTCCTTCACTTCCTGCTGTCTCTGCACTCCACTGTCACCTTATCAATGACACTGCTAATTGTCCCTCTGATTCCATCGCAACCCCTGCCTCTCACACCTCTGGACTATCTTCCCTGTCTGGCCTTCCCTTGACATCTTTGCTACCCCATGGAGAGGACTGACTTCCTGCACACATTGGCAAGTTCCAGGAGAGCAGACGTGCATGTTGTATCCCAGGTGCCCAGAGCAATGCCTGGCGCACGCAGAAACTCTGCTTGTAAGTTTCAATCCATCCCGTCTGATCTAAGGTGCAACAAATTACAAGCTCGAGGAAATTTTAATTGAAGGATCAGCTTGCTCAATGACCTCATAGGAAGAACTGCCTGCCCTTTGATTTCTTATAAAGATGGGGTCTCAAGATTCAAAAGAAAAACTCCAAAGGAAAAAAAATGCATCCGCAAGACTTCTGGGTTTTCTGTACCAACACTTAAAAGAGGCCCCCTGGCCAAGAATTTCGTGAGAACTTCTGTCACTTGACCTTCAGAATAAGACCAGGCGGGTCCCTCCATGGGTTTAAGAAGGGAAAGGGTGGTGCCTGCCCTTGTCAGCCTTTGATTTCCTGTCTTTAAATGGCTGTGCTGATAAAGCCAGGCATAAGCAAAATGATTTTCAACCAGACAGATACAGACGGTGGCGGTTGCCTCTGCTGGGGGAACGTCCCCTCTGCCCCCCACACAAATTCCCCACCTTCCCCTTCCGTGGTGCCTGATCACCCGCTTATTTCAGAAGACATGCAATGGGACCTCCTCACTGGAGCAGACCGTGGCTGTAACTGTCAAAGGAAATTGCCTAAGGAAGCCGCTATGAAAATGGCCCAGCAAGGCACAAACGTTTAAACGGCCGGGGCCGGGGGACCAGGCTGAGGATGTCTTATCTTTCAGTTATTCAGGACTCATAAAAAATGGCTTCCTATGGGACATTCTCTCAACACCTTTCCAGAGGAAGTTTCAGATAACACAAAACAGTCCCCGAGTATCGGTATGACTCCAAGCCCACTCCGTGCCTAAGCGAAATTAAAATTGGGCAAAAACAATAACAAAAAGAAATTATACTGGACTGACATCCTATAAAGGGTTCGATGGGGACAGAGACGCACGCAGGTCTATGAATTTAAAAAGTTGCTGCTCAACGTTCTGCCTTCAAACCTAACAACCATAATGAGGTGTTTATCTAAAATATATTTTATCAACCAAAGTACAAAATGCACGATGTCATTTTTAAATACATATAATGAGGTTATGTATCCCTCATCTGAAATGTGTGGGACCAGAAGTGTTTCAAAAATTTTGGGGTTTTTTTGTTGTTGGCTTTTTTTCTTCCCAGATTTTTGGAACATCTGCATACGCTAATGAGATATTTTGGGGATCAGACTTAAATACAAACATGAAATTCATTTATGCTTCATATGCACCTTACACACCTGGCCTGCAGGTACTGTTATACATATTTTTAGTGCGTCTGTTTTGACTGCGACTCACCCCCTGAGGTCAGGTGTGGAATTTTCCACTTGCGTTGTCATGTCAGCTCTCAAAAAGTTTCAGACTTTGCAGCATTTCAGATTTCAAATTTTGCAGTTAGCAATTGACCACTTGTATGCACATTCTGTCATTTAGAGAAAAGGTGCCAATGGCCTCCAAGTGACAGAACAATACATGGCTGTTTATCTTCTGCACATCCCAAATTTTCAAAGAGGAGCACACCACGTGGATAGTTATTAGACAACTGCGTTTTCTATTCAACCTGATCACATGAAACTACAAAGGGGTTATCTGAGAAATCTTTAAAGAAAGACTCTAATCTTTCAATACCTTCAAGCAAGGCAAAGCAATCCCAAGTGATACTAAAAGTAAACATAATTCAAAGGGAAAAAAAAAAAGAGAAGAGAGGGAGAAAGAAAAGGCTTTCTCCTGGCAGGCAGGTTTCTCTTCTACAAATAGCTTTCAAACAAAACCCACAATCCTACCCAGCAACACAAAAGGAAGGCTGGTGGGGGGGCGCTCCCCACTCCACAATTCAGGACACAGTTCCATCAAAGCCTGCCGCACCTGCTGCAGGTATGTGAGACATTTTAATGTCAGGGGACAAACTTTCACAGAAGCATTTCATGGAGGAACTCAAACAGGCACAGAAACCACAGGTTTCTCACTGTAGTTCGCACCTACAGGGTGTCGGCCCTGATCAGCGACTAAAAGGGGCCAGCCTTCCTCAGCATCCAGGACACAGAGCAGGGCCTCCTCTGCCTGACACCTCAGGGGCAGCAAATTTAGGCCACCATCAAAGCTCCTTCTGGCTATGAGAGGAGCTTAAACTGGGTCTAGGTCTTAGGGGACCTCAGAGTCCAGGAAGAAAGGCAAGTGTCCCCACCAACAGAGCCAGTGACTGGCCAGGCATTCTTGCCAAGGCTTGAAGTCACCTTCCTGGAAACGGGGAGACCTAGGCATGCTTCTAGACTTGGGCCACTGCATGCATTCAGGCAACAAATACTTTGCGGAGAATCTATTCATGTCTCAGGCACTGTGTAAATCATCAGGAAGAGCATAAAATGTGGTCCCTGCCTAAAATAAAATATTCTTAATAAAGATTCCAAGGGTCAAAGACTCTCAAGAAAACTGCCTGACAAGGCCCACTTCTGCTAACCTCTCCACTGATTGACGGCCAATGACTCAAATTCATGAATTACTCAAGCTTACGAATTAGAAAAGTACAAAGGACAATGGACCCCCGATTAGAGGAGAAGGGAAAGACTGCTAGGCTGCAGCCAGCTGTCCTCTTTTATTGTTCCTCTCCTCCTTACACCCTCCAGCCACCAGTAAAGCAGGGAGTCCATTTCTTTCACAGTACAATTTTTCTATCTCACATCTACAACTCTTGCCAGAAGGCTCCAAATTTTTAGCAAGACAATCTGTGCCATGCTATGATCTGGAAAGATTGAAACTGCAGAGCCAGGCTAAAGAATCAGCTATCCTCATCCTAAGATCCTTCAAGATGCAAAGATCATATAACTTTTAAAGAAATTCAAGCCAGGCGCAGTGGGGCTCATCTGTAATCCCAGCCACTAGGGAGGCTGAGGCAGGAGGATCGCAAGTTTGAGGCCAGCCTGGGCAACTCAGCCAGACTGTCTCACAGAAAAATAAAAAGGGTTGGGGATATAGCTCAGTAGCACAGCCCTTGCCTAGCATGCTGAAGGTCCTGGGTTCAATCCAAGCACCGCAAAATTCAAAGCCATGGGAAAAAAGATATAGCATCACTTGTCATCAATAAAATGAACTGTGCCAAAAATGTTTAAAATGGATTTCAGAGGGGCTGGAGCGAGCAGTGGCTCAAATGTTCAAGCACTTGCCTGGCATGCACACGAACCTGGGTTCAAACTCCAGCACCACATACACAACGAAGTGACAGAGCAATGAAAGTCACATGAAAAACTAAATAAAATTGGTTCTCTCTTTCTCCCTCTTACTGTCCCTCTCTCTTTAAAAAAAAAAATGGATTTCAAAGCATTTCCCACACCCCAGGTAATAATAAATTGTAGAAGCCAAATTTTTGTTGAACTATACGTAATTTCAAATAAGGAAAATCTTTCAAATTAATTATCTAAAGAATGCTATTTTTAAGAGTAAATTTTTTATTTTTCATCTGGATTTTCTTTTTTCAGCACTTAGCTATGTATGTGTGGTGCTGGTGTTCAAACCTGGATCCTTGTGCACGCTAGGCAAGCGCTCTACCACTGTACCACCTCTGCAGCCTCCAAAAGAATGTTCTGAAAGTAATATCTGCTATGCACAAGGAGAAAATATTTGAAAAGCAACCTTATAGAAATGTGAATAAGTGAATGAAAAACAAGTCAAATAAATACACAAATAAACAAATGTCACTGTGTGGAAAGGGGACTAGAAAGGGAAGCAAAGGACAGGGAAGAATCAAGGAGAGAAGATCCTGACCAGCACAAGCTTAGTAAAGGTTCCGTGCTAGTTCCAACAGGCTAGTCTTTTTTTTTTTTTAAGTGAGAGAGAGAATAAACTTTATTTAGTTTTTCATGTGGCCCTCATTGCTCCAACACTTCTTTGTGTATGTGGTGCTGGGGTCTGAACTCGCATCCTCCAGCATGCTGGGCAAGTGCTGTAACCGCTGAGCCACCTCTCCAGCCCCTCCAACAGACTAGTCTTAACGGAGCTCCATCCACTTCCAAGTCAACTAAGTGTTCCGACTAGAGCTGGAAATTTTAGCAAAGAAACAATTATAAATTGAAAGTTACTTCCCAGTATCTTTAGCTAGAAAGTTCTGTCCTAATTCTCTCACAGGACCTGTGAAAATGGATTTTGGCTGAACAATTCACAGGTACGGAGAAGCTTCGTGCATTCCTGAGGGGGGCTGATACTGATCCCTGTTCAGGCATTTCTGCAGAGAATGACCTGGCATGCTCAGTCCCAGCAGAACATGAATGCGCCTGAACACATCTCTACACCAAATCCTCAGCCCCTCTGTTTAAACTGCTTGAGTCCCATTATATCTGCACACCATCCTGGCCTGTAGCCCTCTGGGGAGAGTCTCGCCTGGTCTGCAGCAATGCCAGAAGTTTGGCACTCAGTGATGCCTGGTCTGTCTGGTCCTGCCCACTCCAACCACGCCTGACTACAGGAAAGTGAGCAAGGTCCATTTTTAAATTCCCTTAGAAGTTTCACAACCACAGGTTTGGGTGAGGAGACAAACACTACTCTAGTTTGCTGACATTAAACTAAAAATACCCAGCTGCAAACAAAAGCCATCTTTTACAAGGGCTGGCTCGGATGTCCTGAGGTTCCATGCGCTAGTGTCGGACCATATCCTTGGCCGCCTTAACTGCTCCAGGCCCAACAGGGCAGTGGGGCCTTCTGTGCCCTGGCTGTCAAGGAATCTCACAGCCCTCAGCCCTGACCGTGATGCAAAGACAGCTTTATTCCTCTGCCATCCACCACTGCGCAGGCTGAGTCTGCTGCAAGTGTATCTAACACACTGAAAGGAGAAGGCGGGAGGCAAAATGAAAAGCACCAACCCCATTTCCCTGGAAGAAAATGTGTTCCCATGCCCCTACTCCTTGCAATTGAAAAAGGAAATCATTGTTGTGACTATGCCAGAGAAAGGCAACTAGGAGATATTAAAAATTTCAGAGCGAACGTGGCCCGGCGGCAGCGGGGATCTGTTGAGAGGTGACAAATGCGGAGCGGGCGGGGAACCAAGCTGGGCAGGGAGAGCCGGGCACCCACTCCCGGCGGTTTCTGGGGAGCTTCTACCTGTTGGGCTTTGGGGCTGCGAAGCAGGGCTGCAGCGCTTGAGGGCGCCTCTCTCTCCCCCCATCCCCGGTCCCAAACTTTCCTTCCGGCCCCTGCGAAGAAACAGCGAGCCTCAATCGTCCCTCTCCCAGTCCAGATTTCAGATGTGGAACTCTGCCTAAGCCAGCGGAAGAACCGAGTTTGGGGTTCTTTCCCATCCCGGGGAGGGGGCTCCGGCGCTCCGAACCCAAGAAGAGGGGGATGCAACCTGACGATCAGCCCAGGACCTGGCCAAAGTTTCCTCCCAAACTGTGGTGGCCACGTCGTGACCCTGGAGCTCTGGATCCCCAGCTCAGGGTCTAGGGGTGGGTTGAGGGGTGTAGAAGGGTGGGCCAGGCCCCAAAGCACCAGCCGCAAGGTCACTGCAGAGCAGGACCCTGGGGTGTTTTGCAAAAGGCCGGCGGCTGAAGGAGGGCAGCACCGGGAAACCAACCTCTTCCCCCACCTGCCCAGCGCTGCCCAGCGCTGCCCAGCCCAGGACACGTGGGAGCTGAGGCTTGGGCCGGCTGCAGAGACTCGCAACCTCGCCGGGGCGCGCTCCGTTTGCCCCCGGAGCCCCCAACCAGGAAGAGGCGGCACGCCGGGGCTAGGAGCGGCCAGCTCCGGGAGCCTCTTTCATCCTCAGATCCCGGCAGGATCAGGGACCGAGTTTCGTCCTCTTCAACGTAGCCCCCAGCCCTGGCAGCTTCCCACAACCTCTACCTTTCCCTGCTATCTCGCAGATAGGCAAGAGACACAAAGAAAAAATAAAAAAAGAAAGAAAAGAAAGAAGAAGGGGGGGTAAAACCACTACCACCCTTCCTGGTCCCATCCGTCCAGCCTGGAGCCAGGTTGAAAAGCACACCTTCTCTCCTCCCCATCCCAATTCGGTGACCCAGGCGGATCCCGGGAGCAGGCAGCCCCGAAGAGGCCGAGGGGAAAGAGGTAAGGGTGGAAGAAGCAGAAACCAGGCGAGGCGAGCTAGCGAGAGCGCGAGAGAGAAGAAAATATCCAACAAAACCACGCTAACGCGCCCCCTACCTGGGTGCAACATACTTTGGAAATAGAAGATGACCAGGATAAAGGATCCCAAGCAAGTGGCCAGCACCATCCGGCAAATTCTGTTCATCCTCATCACTTCCAGCAGCGCCGGCTTCATGGCTTTTGTCCTGGCTGCCGGGACCGGGGAGTTCGGGAGGCGCGCCCCGGGCGCAGGAGTGGGGACCCCGCCGCGCGGACCGGAGCCCGGGAGGCGCAGGGTAGGGCTGGGCAGCGCTCCGGGAAGGATCGGATGGCTTCGCGGCAGCTCTTGGAGCCCCCAGCCCCGGGCGGGGGTGTGGAAGGCGCCGGAGTTGGTCTGGAAGTACCGAGATGCGTGGACCGGCGTCCGCGCGCCCCTGCTGCTCCTCCCCGCCTCTCCGCGCCGCTCCGCCGCCTCCTCCGCTCGCTCCGGCGGCCGCCGCTGCCTCCTCGCGGGCCGGGCGACTGGGGTGCGAGCGGCGATGGTGCTGCCGCCGCCGCTGCCGCTGCGCTGCACTGGCCGCTGTGGCTGCCGGACGGGCCCCCTCCCTCCTCTCCAAAGGCTACTTCATTGCGCTCCAATGATCTATATATTCCGGGGCTGGCTTTTACCAAATGCAACTCGCAGCCGCGGGCGAGGGGAGGGAGCCTGCGGAGCGGCGAGGAGGGCGGGGCCGCGCCGGGGCGGAGCGTCGCCTCCCCCCGCCCCTGCCCGGGACGTGGTCGCGTCCAGCTGTTTCCCGGGGAGTCTGGAGTGCGCGCCGCGCTCCCGCAGGGTCCCAAAAGCCCTCAGTCCCCGGCCGAGCTCGGCCGGCGTCTGGAGGTTGTGTCAGCGTTTCCATGACAAAACCCGGAGGAAAAAAATACGAATAAAATCGCCTCGGTGCTGCCACCCACCCCCCCAGCGTTTGGAGAGGGAACTGGTGGCGAGCGGATTGGGCGTCTGGGGGGCCGGGGGAAGAGGGGTTTCTGGTGACACGCAATTATTTAAATCCCTCAACGACGTAGCGAGCAAATTGCCCCGGTCCTTCAGGGAGCCAGTGCCCTCTTCTCAACGATCAAATCTCTCAACGGTTTCGTTTTTTCTTTCAAACGACAGCCCAGCTGGAGCGTTGTTTTGGAAAGGGGTTAAAGAGGACTGACTTAAAAGTCAAGGTTAGGGAAACCGCAGGGCACTCCGGGATCAGGCGACAATTGAGTTTTTCTCCAAGGGACTTTGCAGACAGTCGCTGACACCCTCATCCCAACCCCTCAAGGCAAAGAGGGTTTGTGGATTTTAAAATTCTTTTTTCCCCAAAGGGTAGCGCTTTCTCCAAAGTATCCAAAAGTCTTAGCTGCGTGGATGTGAGAAGATGCCCCTAGGCTGAAGTCAGCGTCATCCCAGATCAACAAAGTGCTGGGAAAACCCCAAGCCAATCTTACGCATTGCCAGGTAACTGGAAAGATGGCCATGCTTTCTTGTATAAAGTGATTTGAAATGTTCAGGCCCATGCATTTAGGTTGCTTGTCAATCGAGAGAGTGGACCCGACCTTTTTATTTTGAGACAGGGTCTTGCTAAATTGCCTAGGGCCTTCCTAAATTGCTGAGGCTGGCCTCTAACTTGTGACCCTCCTTCCTCAGCCTTTGGAGTCACTGGGATTACACGCATGCACCACTGTACCTATTTAGAGATCTCTTTTATAGGGGGGGGGGCTGTTTGTAAAGACAACTTTTGTGCCTTATTGCCAACTCATTATTACAGTACTATTCAGCCAATAATAAAATAAGGCAATGTGTCTTTCAATGCCTATCACAAAATAGACATTTGATAAATTTATTGCTTCTGAATCTAATTGGCCTTATCCTCCCCTTGGTTTGACAGAGACCCCACTTGTAGTCCCAGTCATGCAGGGAAAACATCTCCTTTCCCTTCCCCCAAAGTTCGTCTCCAGCCATTGCATGGCAGAAACACCAAAGTCAGCAGCTTTGCCTTTGCTTACAGAAGACCGGCAATCATAGCACAGTATTCGAGCAGCCAGTGTGTGCTGTATTAATTCGCACTCACTTGGGAATGGGTTGCCAAAGGCCAAAGCTGAACAAGTTCCAGGAAAAGTCATTCTCCACTGATCTTCCCAAAGGAGGATGCAGGTGGGAGCTAAACCCTACGGCCACCACCCTAGCAAGGGCATGGTTGTGTGAGCACTTGCAGGAAGACCTGGCCTGGAATACCAGGCCCTCATTTAACTCCTGGTTTGACAGAGCAGAGGGGAAGCAGAGGTTTGCTGCCAGGTCACCCAACTGCTGTTCACTTCCCAAGGCAGAAGACCATAGTGGCAAGTGTATGAATGCTTAGACTTGCTTAAGGCAGTGGGGGAAGTCACAGGGCCAAGGGAGAGGTCAGAGGCTAATCCCTCGGGGATCACAAGGGTTGCATGGGCCTGTGGTGGGCGAGGTTGGTGATCCAGTTCCACCATCTGGAACTGTCCCACACATACAGGGAGGGGAGGGCTCCAGGAGAAATCAACCACCTCTTCCAAGAAGTCTCCTCCTCAGATTTCTCACCTGAAGTTGCCTCTTTAATCCTGTGTTGTGAGCACTAGGTCCAAACCCCTCCCAGGCCACTGTACCCACTGTGCTAAGCTCTTTTCTGAGGATCAAGTTTTCTACATCTCTGCGTCTCTAGTGCCCAGCATAATGACTGGCACATGGTGGACAGAAAAAGTCACAGACAGAGAATTGATGCCCTCTGGGGCTAGGAAGTTAAGTTAGACCACCTCTAAAGTGCATGGTAATGGCCTCTGACCCTGTTCTACTTGGCACACAGTGGGTAAGGGGGAAAGGTTCTTGTCTCCCAATTACAAGCAAGGTCATTGCTGTCTCTCCTTGCTAGACTAAGAAGACTTCATTACACCTTTTATTCATGCTACATAATAAATGTGGGCAGCATAAAGGACAGAGTGAGCAAATAAGATTGAGCCAGGGGCTGGAACGGTGGCTCGGTGGTTATAGCGCTTGCCTGACATGTGCGAGCACGTGGGTTCAAACCCCAGTACCATGTGCACAACGAAGTGTCAGAGCAACAAAAGCCACATGAAAAACTAAATAAAATTGATTCTTTTTCTCTCTCTCTCTCACTGTCCCTCTCAAAAAAGAAAAAAAAAAGATTGAGAAGAAAAGATTTTCCTCTTTTGAATGTCAAAGCAGAAGACTGCCTCCAAAATTAGGTTTTCTGCTTTTCCAAAGTACTGGTCAGGTCAGGCATAGATATGCGGTAATAAGAAGCTCTGATTTCAGGGTACATCTCCCTCCACTGTGCGTCTCCCGTGTTGGGCAGAGAGGCTGCACTTGAGGCATCTTTCCCAGATGCGGTGCCACGGGCGTGCTAGCAGCTTGCCCCTCAAGAAGTGCATGTGGACTGGAGCAGTGGCCCAGGGGTAGAGTGCTTGCCTGGCATGCACGAGGACCCAGGTTCAAACCCCAGCACCACATACGCAACTAAGTGTGGGGAAATAAAAACTAGACAAATAAATAAATGAAGTTGATTCTCTCTTTAAGAAGGAGAGGAGGAAGGAGGAGGAAGAGGAGAAGTGGTGCAGGTGGTTTCTGCTCATCACAGAGCAGGAAATGCAGTCCTTGGGCGCAGCCTTCCTGGCTGTGTCCCCCGGTCCCTCGCTTTTTCAAGAATTTGCCCCTAGAGCTCCTGCATCTGGGCACTGTACTCCTTGTAGGAACTGGCTTCATTGATTTATTCTCCAACAACATGTGAAGAAGCAGGGCCTGCCTGTCTTAAGCTGGGTGTGGCCCTGAAAAGTTTGTCAAGGATGGTGATGATCTTATAAATCCATACTAGAGGAAGAAAGACATAGAAACCAGCACCCCGGCTCCTGTGTGCCACCAGCAGTGAGAGGACAGATATTTGTGGAGCGGCTCCTCACCCTGCAGGCGAGCGTGACCTCATTCCTGCAGATGACGCCTACAATGTGCTGTCTTGTTGGGATCTTGCAAACCTGGCAGCCCTTCCCCTTTCTGCACTTCAATGGACAGAGCAATGGGCCCAGGGTACCTGGTAGACAGAGAGCTCTCTAGCATCCTCAGGATGGAGGGGGATGTTTTTCCGCCAACATCAGCCAGGCGCCCCTTACTGGCTCCACTGAGGACGGGCTCTGCCCATCTGCGCCTCTCGGGCACCTCCAGCACAAAGTACACTCAGTTAAGCAGAACACAGTCAATATTTGTGGAGTTGAATTAAAAACCATTTGCCTACAGCATGCGGAGATCTTGGGTACGGATTTTCTACAGGTAGGTAAACCGCAGACACACAGGCAGCTCAGTCATGACATGGCTGTGGGAGCCGGCTCTTCTTCCAGGCTTCTCAGATCGGGCAGGGAAGGAAGAAAAGAAGGTGGAAAAAGTGAGGAAGGAAAAGAGACAGAGGGGAGGGAAGAAGGAAGGGATGGAGGGAAGAGAGGAGAAGGGAAGGCAAAGAGGAGAGGCAGAGGCAGGGAAGAAGCCAAGGAGAGAAAGAAGGAGGCAGAAAAAGGAAGAGAGGGCAGAGGCAGGAAAAGAAAAGGAAACCTATACCCACTATTATTCAGCCTCATGTTCCGATGCTGTCTTTTCTTCACCCCCATTTTAGGCCCAAGAAACCCCTCTCCCTCCCTGGCTGAGGATCCGTGCCTGTTGGGCCCTCATGTACTCCAATCCCTCTCCATCTGCCCCACCTCCACGCAGCCCAGAAACCAGGCCCCCCCTACTCATCCCTCCCAACTACCTTTGGTAATTGTTATGTATTTTATTTTATTTCTGAACCCAAGGGTGCTTAACCACTGAGCAACATCCCCAGCCTTTTTTATATTTTATTTTGACAAAGGACCTCACTAAGTTGCCAAGGATGGCTTTGAACTTGAGATCCTCCTGCCTCAGCCTCCTGAGCCGCTGGGATTACAGGCGTGTGTCAGGGCACCAGGCCCAGCTATCTCTTAACTATTTTGGCCCCTGGTCAGCTCTTAAGCTCTCCAGCTCCCAGCTGATGGCCTCGGGGCCCCTGCCTACCGCATTCTACCAATGGCAGCCACTGCTCTCCCCAGAGAGAGAGGACAGTGAGAGACAAGAGAAAAAGAGAAGCAATTTTTATTGAGTTTTTCACGTGGCTTTCGTTGCTCTGACACTTGGTTGTGTGTGTGGTGCTGGGGTTTGAACTTGTGTACTCGCGCATGCCAGGCAAGCACCGTAACCACTGAGCCACTGCTCCAGCCCCCTTGTCCTTCTTTTCTAGAAGAAGAGAAAGGTGGTGACATCCCTGTCCAGGGAGCACACAGCTGGTGTTGGCCCACCTGAAGTCACCAAGCCAGGCAGCAGCAACGGCTCCAGGGTCCCCTCCTGTGCAGACTGTCTGCTGGTAGGCTCAGCCAGGCCATGTGGGCCCAGGGCTCCCTTGAGGCAGGCACCTCTCCTCTCTGAGTTCCCTAAAAAACGACATGGCCAGAGCCATCTCGCTGGAGGAGGGTGTGCACTCAGTGGCCGTGGGGTCCCCTCACTGTGTTTTACGCTTTCCACCCGCGCCTGCCCCAGCTGCCCATCCTTGCCAGAGCCAGCTGGAGCGCTTCCGTGCATCTGCATTCCTTCCCCTACTCCACTCTCCCTGCGTTCAGCGCAGCCTCGGTGCCTGCCTGAGGGGTTCCGCAAAGGCTTTTTGGAGAATATTTTTAAACCATGGACGAGATCGGATGAGGGAAGGGACAGGGTTTTGGGTAGGGAGGCGCCAGTGTCTTCCCTTCCCTTTGCCCTGGCAGGCAGATGCCGCTCTGTAGGCTCCAGCCTCCCCTGGCACAGTGGCCCTCGTACTCCCTGAGACTCCAGTGCCCTAAGCATGACAGAGGGATTGCAGAACCACTGACCTGAGAGGCAGCTTCAAAAATGTCTCGGAGGCACCACTGTAAGAGGGCCTCCCAAGACTTGGTGCCAGCACCCATGGAAGACACTGAGAACCTCTGAGTACGGAATGCCTGGCTGTTCCACCCTGGTAAATAGTTCCAGTTCCACAACAAAATAATACAGAAGCAGAAAGTACGTATTAAAAGAGCTAATGAAGTTGCGAGATTTTTCTTTTCTTTCCTTTTTGTTTTTGCTTTTGTTTGGTTGGGTTTTTTGTTTTTGCTTTGCTTTTGGTTTTTGTGGTTCTGGGAACTGAACTCAGGGGCGCTTTATCACTAAGCTGTACCTCCAGCCCTTTCTCCTTTTTGTTTTGAGACAGGGTCTCACCAAGTGCCTGAGGCTGGCCTCCATCCTGTGATCCTCCTGCCTCAGCCTCCTAAGTAGCTGGAATTACAGGGTGATCCACCCTGCCCGGTTCAAAGTTCAGATTTTTTTTATGCCTTTTGTCCTAACAAATCTATTTATCCTAAGTATAAAGTTTGCTGAGTTTCAACAACTGAATAAATTATGCATCCTCATAATCAAGACACAAAGCACTTCCATCATCCAAAAAGCTCCCTCACACCCCTTTGCAGTTCATCTTGCAACCCTAGACTCTGGCCCTAGGCCACCACCGGTCATCTGGTCATCTTGCTTTCACTAGAGTTTTCCTAGAACTGCATATAAATAGAATCACACGGCTTAAAGCCTGCCGTGCCTGGCTCCTCAAACGTAACAGGACTATTTTGAAATTGATTCATCTTGTTGCTGTATTAATGCCGTCTTCCTTTTTTCTGCTGAGCTGTACTCTGCAGTATGCATTTACTCCTAGGTGCCCGGGGCCAGTAAGGGGTTATGGTACCACCACTGATCCACATCAATCATTCAAGGACACCACGTGTGTCCAAAATGGCAAACTGAGCCTCAGAAAGATCAAGGGACTGTCACATTTACACACCCAGAGGTGGGATTTGAACCAAGAGAATAAAGAACCAAGGCCCATGCTCTGGAACCTATCAATCATATTTGTGTCCTCCCGCACCTTGGGCACCCTCTCTAGACTTCTAATCAAGAGGTGTCCTATTCACATCCACCCTTCCAGCTGCTGGGAAGAGAGGTCAGAGCCGAGAGGGGGCTGAGCAGCAGGAAGGTAAAGGAGGACTTTCTCTAGTCTTCCTTCAGCCTTCGCTTTCACTCCTGCCCTGGTCTCCTTCCCTGCATGTAGTGGTTTAGATGAGAGGATAAGATGGATATTTGCAAATGACTGAGGCAAACTATTTTCACCTTTGTCTTTTGTTGCCCTAGGGTATAGTAGAAAAAGCAGGCCTCTTTGAGTTGTTTATGATCCTCTTTCTACATGAAAAGGCTCTCTGTGAGCCTCCTGACCCCAAAGCTTTGTGAGGTGGCAGGAAGTCTGAAGAGAGGAACTGTGGAAGGATTCAGCTTAGAGATCTTTCCCCCTAAAACAATCCCTTGTATTACGTTGGCAGCCTAAGAAATATTTGTTAAATTCTTGCTCCTATAATGTAAAACTCCTGGATAGCAAAAGAAAACAAGCAAGTTCAATTTTTTGCTGTACATAAAGAGCAGATATGAACAACTAAGATGGCCCCACCCAGGCCCCAACAGACACACCATTTTGGTCCACCAAAGTAGCAAAGATTTTTGTTAAATAATACATTTTCCCTGGATGCTGGAAAGAACAGAATGAGAAGGAAGTCCCCTGCACTGCTGGTAGAAGGCTGGAACGAACCCTTTGAAGTTTACTTTGGAAGTCCCTTCTCCCGGCAAGGGTCTGTGGCTGTACACCATGGTCTCTGGGAGAGCAGGCTTTGGAGCCAGGGAAACCTGACCATGCCTTTGGAGAGCGAGTCACATACTTCATCCCTTGGTTTCCTCACCTGTCACATGGGACCAATGAAGCCCATGTTGGGAATTATCTTGAGGACTGCTCAACTCCAGCCAGGCCAATCAGAGGCACCCACTGCAGGAGCTGAGGTGGGGCCACGACACCCGGAAGCAGGGGTGGCAGGAGATCCGTTCAGTGACATGCAATAGCCACAACCACAACCGACCCCGTCGCACCCCAACTGCCATGTCTACAGGGACTTTGGCCCATTTCTTCCCTTCCTATAACCCCTTCTTTGCAAGCAGTCAGCTAAAGCAGATGTAACCATTTTCTATAGAAAATCATCTTCCACATGCACATGATCCCGCAGCCCAGTTCTCACGGGGTTGAGCTAACAGGTGCTTTAGAAGTCAGGAGGCTCCTACTCAGGTCTCAGCACACCTCACGCTAGCTGTACTACTGTTAGGGACTGAATTGTATCCTATGCAAGCCATTTTCAAAGTCCTAGCCCCCAGTATAACTGTACTCAGAGACAGAGCCAAGGTCGTAATTCAGGTTAAATGAGGTCACAAAGATGGGTCGCCAATCCAACAGGACTGGTGTCCTTGTAAGAGGAGGAAGAGATCTCTCTGCACTTGCACAGAGGAAAGGTCACGTAAGGACACAGTGAGGAGGCAGCGGATGACAATCCTCACCAGAAGCCAACCTGACTGGGACTCCCAGTTCCCAGAGCTGCAAGAAACTAAAGGTCTGTCACATAGGCCACCCAAGCAGACCAACGGTGATTTCAGGTAGAGTCACTGTGCAGAGGTCACGGGTCGCGCTGAGGGCTCCCCGGCATCCTGTGCACTGAGTCCCTCCCTCTCAGCCCAGGCTCTGCCAACCAAATGCACACATTTCGTGACAGGGGTGGTGGCAAAGGTGTCTGGCCCTTAGAGGGGCTGTGAGGAGTCTGTGAGAACCAGTTCCAGTTTCCTCCAGATGAGGCTCAGGGTCTGTGCCAAGCAGTAGCGTATTCCTTTCCTGTGGCTGCTGTAACCAACTAGCACAAACCTGGTGGCTCAAAACAGAAGAAATGTGTTCTCTGCCAGTCCTGCAGGCCACGGGTCTGAAGTCGAGGCGTTGGCAGGGGATGTAATTCTGGTCTCTGCCTCCATCCTCCTGTGCCTTTCTCAGTATCTGCATCTTCTTTTCTGCCTTTTATAAGGACAGTTGTTGCTGGGTTTAGGACCAATTCAGAAAATCCAGGACAATCTCATCTCAAGATCCTTTTGTTTTTGGAATGGGGAGGATTTCACCCACGGGTGCTTTACCACTGAGCCACATCCCCAGCCCACTTTATTTTTTTGATTTGGAGACAAGGTCTTGCTAAGTTGCCAAGGCTGGCTTTGAACTTGTGATCCTCCTGCCTCAGCCTCCCGAGCTGCTGGAATTAAGGGCATGCCCCACCGTGCCTGGCTCAGAATCCTCAACTTACTTACATGTGCAAAGACTCTTTTTCCAAATAAGGTCATAGTCACAGGTTCCAGGGATTAGGACCTGGACATATTTTTGGTGGCCACCATTCAACCCGCTTCAGGTAGTTAATAGCGATGTCTTACTGGAGCAGCCCTGAGACTTTTGTTTTCTAGGCAAGCAGCGGCATAACTGCTTCTTGAGAGCTACCCAGCGTTCTTTAAAACACTCACATTCTCCTGGGGCTGAGCAGTGGCTTGGCAGTTACAGTGCTTGTCTGGCATGCACGAGGACGTGGGTTCGAACCCCATCACCACATACACAATGAAGTCAATGAAAGCCACATGAAGAACTAAATAAAACTGATTCTCTCCCCCGCTCATTGTCCCTCTCTCTTTAAAAACAAAAATAAAACAAACAAACAGCCCCCACTCCTTAAGTCAATGGAGTAAATGGAGTAGTTGCCTTTAACCAAGAAATTGGAAGGATACAACCTTAACTTCCCAAGTCTCCTTTCTCCACTGGAAAATGCAAGGATCAGATGAAGTAAGTGTTAGCATCTCTTCTTGTTCTGACTCTGGGTGACTCCAGACTTGACAGCTGAGCTTGGTTACTAGAAACGTGACAGGTCATTGTCACCAACAACGTTAGGAACTCAAATGCAGAGCCTTTTTAAAACACAGCCTCCATGGGGGTAGGGGGATGCTTCTTGCCCCTGGAAGGGGTATTTCTCATAAAATAAAGAGTAGATTGATTGACGGTGCTGGCAGACAACAGCCACCTCCAAATACAATTCTTATTCTGTGGAGTCAGACGTTTAATATTCAAGACGTTGAAGAATCTCTTTATGATAATGGTTAACCTAGGCTCCAAAAAAACGAAATTAAGAATGCTGATCAGCAAAAAGAGGGCGGTGGGGACTAATTGCAACGCAGCTTGCAACCACTGCCTCAGGCCAGAAGCCAGGCTTCGAGTCCCACCCAGCTCTACCTCCAGCCACCCAGGGTCTCAAGAGTTGCCTGCTATGAAGCTGAGAAAGTAGCACACTGAAAGACAAGGGTTGGTTCGGATCCTAAGTAAAAGGAACTGCAGTAACTCGGCAGGAACATTCTGGAAGCAGAGGGAAGGACTCACGTCTTCCCCCTGGTTTTAAGTGCAAGGTCAATGCCATTGGATAAGAACAGGCTTTCTCTAGGGGAACTGGATTGGGTTTTGGTGTTTGTTTTAGAAAGAGAGAGAATCAATTTTATAGTTTTTCTTGTGGTTTTTGTTGCTCCAACACTTGGTTGTGTACATGGTGCTGGGGTTTGAACCTGCGTCCTGTGCATGTCAGGCAAGCACGGTAACCTCTGAGCCACCAATCTAGCCCCTGGATTATGTTTCATGACGCTGAACTTCAAAGAAATCAGTCAAGCAATTCCATCTGGGCGACTCCTGACCACACAACTGTAGTAGTAGTCGGGAACCTGAGGTCCAGATCACCAACTCCTGCCACCTCCAAGCGAAAGGTCCCATCTTGGAGGCTGTAACTGGGAACCATGTGTGGACGCTGGTGGCAAGCTGTGTGTGGAGGACAGTATCTTTCCAGCCCTGCACCCTGCTTTCCTCTGTCCCCCTTCTTGGCTGGGTGCAGCCTGCCTCAGGCTTGTGGAAAGTCTGTGCCTCCTCCCCTTCCAGTCCCAGAAGATCTGCAACTGCAGGCTGATTGGCCCGGCTGTGAGCACCTGCGCCTCCTTCACCTGTCACTCAGACCCCAGAACGGCCTCCTCATTGGCCAGTCCTGGCTGATTTGTTCTTTCCTGTAGTGAGAAGTGGGGACAGCATCATCTCCATCACGAGGAGCAAGAGTGGAGTCCAAGATGCGGAACCCTAGCGTGTCCTCTGTTACAAGAAGGGATGCCGGGCGCAGTACTTACCTACTGCTGCTGTGACGCATTACCCCAAACCCAGTGGCTTAAACAACAAGATTTATCATCTTACAGTTCCGGAGCCTGGAAGTCCAAAACTCAGTCTCACCGAGCTGCAGTCTCAGAGTGGCAGCAAGCCGTCTCTTATGAAGACTGTGGGGAACTCTGTTTCCTTGCCTTTTCTAACTTCTGTGCTCATAGCCCTGTCCCCTGTCCCCAAGCCATAGCATAGCATCTTCCCCCCATCCCCACCTTCTCCCTCTCCCTCCTGCTTCCTTCTTATGAGAATGCCTTTTATATTACATCAGATCCACTCAGGCTCTGTGGATTAGGACATAAGGTCTTTGAAGGGCCATTTTTCAGCCCGCACAGAGGATGGGCAGGGAGGGAACAAGAGCCGATAATCTTCACATCTAATCTCTACAGCATCTGCCCACGGGGGATGAGAAGATCTGCTGTAGCAATGAACCTGCGAAAAGCGGTTTCCTGGACCTCAGGACTGAAGACACAAATCCCAGTCCAAGCCCTGCGGGGTAGCGAGGCATCTCTCAGCCCCTCTCCACGGAGCTGCTGTAACAGGGTGCAACCCACAGAAGCCATCAACATCCTGAGTCATCAAATGGATGCAAATCATCATTTCTGGAATTATCTACCGTGGGTGTTGACCTGGGGTCATTCACACCCGCCCAGGCTGAGACCTCTCTCTCTTCTCATCCACCATGAATGCTATTTGCAATGAAATAGCACTGAAAGCCAAGGTTTGCCAAGGAAGGAAAGGATTCCCTATATTTCTTAAACTTTCACTGTCCCTTGGTCCCATGGGACCAAACTTCCCCATGGGAAACTGGCGGTGGGGAGCGGCAGAGTAAGGCCCCAGGCTGTAGCAGCAGTGAAAGGGTGGCTGCACTCCTGGCTTCCCAGGGCCTGCTCAGGACACTCAGCGCTTCAGGAAGCAACCGGCCTCCTGCAGAACCCAGAACCTAGCGTGACTCAGTAGCGTGACTCAGTAGCGTGACCCAGCCAGGAAGAAGACAATGTGGAGCTGGGTTCTCCGCAGAGAAGTCAGTTTGAGGCGTTTGCAAAGCTGGCCCTTGCCGGGCACGAGGAGCCTGGATTTGGGAAGGGTTCTCACCACCCCCAGAACTGGCAGGAGCAGCGGCTGTGCTGAGCAACACATAGATAGGGCAGGCGAGCACGCGCCTTCCTGGAAGTCTGCGATTTGGGGATGATCTGGGCCAAGGGTCCCTTTCTCCCCACTCACCCAAAGGTGCTCACGGACCCCCCCAATCAGATCCCTGGACGGAGGCCTGGATGGCACCCTGCCCTGGTGGGCAGCACTCATGGGTTGTCACGAGCTCCTTGCAAGGCAAATCCCGTGCATCCGGCGTGACTCCCCCTGGGGAGAAGGCTCTGGGAAGCTCGTCCTGTGCCAGCTCCCTCCGCTAACCCTGTTCTGCACCTGATTGCTGCCAGGAACAGGACCACGTGCAGCCTCTGGAGCTGACGGTGGTCTTGGGGGTCCCCTGCCCCAGGCCCTTTCCCCATCCAATATGTCATCTGAGCCCCTTCCACACACCCAGCTGATCCAGAGAACCAGGAGGATGTACAGACACCCAGCAACTCCAACACCACCGCGAGTATTGCCAGGGAGGAAAAAATTCCCCAAACCCAGGGCCGTTCCCTGAACTGATTCTTGGGAAATGCCGGCTGCATAGATTCAGAAGTCTCTGCCGCTCCTACCGACTGTGATTTCTCATGTGGAATTCACTCAGCACAGGTGTCTGGGTCAGAAAGCTCCTCCCTAGTGCTACGATTTCATGCTTCTTTGTACGAATCCCTCTTTAACACTCATGTTCAGGAAAGAAAACACAAGAATGAAATGCTGTGGGGAGGGAGGGTGCAGAATACCAAAATTTGGATAAAACAAATAGATAAAAGAAGGCAGCATAACAGAAAAAAATCTTGGTCTTTCTGAAATCATCCACAGAAGGATATTTTTAAATAGCAAGGACTGGCCAGGCATGGTGGCTCATGCCTGTGATCCCAGCAACTCGGGAGGCTGAGGCAGGAGGACCTCAAGTTCAAAGCTGGCCTCAGCAACTTAGTGAGGTCCTTAGCAATTTAGCAAGACCCTCCCTGTTACAAACTAAAAAACAAAAAGGGAGGGCTGAGCATGTGACTCAGTGGTTGGGTCATTTAACCCACGTGGAAAACTAATAAAATTGATTCTCTAGTTCGCTCACTGTCCCTCTCTCTGTAGGAATGCAGAGAATATGTATAATAAAATTGAGGGGTGATGTGAAATTTATCTACAAAAGGAAAGGCCAGGTCATCAATCCCCTGGAATCCTTGGAGCTGCTGGTGACTCTGGGTGACACTGGAGAAGTCTCACCTCGCTATGACAGCTTCTAGACTTGAACCTTCAGCCCTGCTCCCCGCCAACCGCTAAGCTTCAAACTCAAAACATTGGTGTGGAACAGGCATCTCTGCTAAAGAGAAGTCTGAATTTGCACTCAAATCTTTTTTTCCCCCCAAATCTTTTTCACCTCCTTAAAAGGCAACCCCTATCCAGTTGTTCACACGAAAATCAGGAGTCCCCGCCAATCTTCACTGTGGCGATGGCTAGCAAAGGCAGACCCCAAATCATTGTGACTTAAGCAAATTAGAAGAGTATTTCATTGCTTCCTTCTGTAAAGAGGGAGGAAGGTGGTCTAGACTCCCTAGTGTGATCCCACCCCATGAAGTCCTCAGAGAAGCAGACACCTTCCAGGTCTTTGTTCCACCATCCCAGGGCATCATCTACCTCTTCATGATACAACATGGCAGCTAGAGCGCCGGTCATTGCATCCATGGCCAATGCAACAGGATGAAAGGATGCATGGAAAAGGAGAGGTGATGAGACTACACAGCTATCTCTCAAGGAAGGAAACGTGCGAATGCCTCATGGGCAGAAGTCAGTCTCCTGAACACCTCGCCTAACTATAAGAGAGGCTGGGAAATGCGGTCTTTATCTCAGGAAGCTTTGTGAAAACTGGCTTTTTTATTACAATGGAAGGATACACCAGGGTGGAGTGGGAGGGGTGGGCGGCGATTTCGAATACAGCTTGTAAAGCCCTCTGCTATTGGCTGGCCCCTGCCTACTATTTGACCTCTCCTTGATCCTACTCAATGCAGTGTAGATGGACTGGACTTGTGGCGAGAGAAAGAGAATTAATTTTATTAGTTTTCCATGTGGCTTTCGTTGCTCAACAACTTTGTTGTGTCCGTGGTGCTGGGGTTTGAACCTGCGTCCTCATGCATGCCAGGCAAGCACTGTAACTGCTGAGCCACTGTTCCAGCCCAGACTGGTCTTTTCTGCTGTTCTTGGAATCCCAGCTGGTTCCTGCCGGCTGCCCTGGGACGTGTCCTCCAGTCCCCGCTCGGGTCAGCTCCTAGCTGAGGCCTCCATGACCCTGCTGCATCTCCCCACCAGCCAGCCTCAATCACATGCCCGGATTTAATCTTCTTCAAAGCCCCTGTCACCCTGCGTCAATGTCTTTCACTTTCCTGTGTGTGTCTCCTGACCCCTTCAGGGCAGGGGTCTCAAGGGCCTGGTTTCGAGTTAAGGGGCACAGAGCAGAGATTCCATAAATATCTGTTAAATGAACGAACGAACTTATCGATTCATTTTATCATCAGCGAATGTGAACTTGAACTTATCAATGCAATTTATCATCGATATTCTCTGCGCTTCCGGCACAGAGGAGCTGCCGCTGTCTTTGGACAACTGTTCCTTTGCTGCCGAGATAAGGAAATAATTCATTTTCCCTGAGGCCCCATCAGGAGAGACAGAGAACAGAACTCAGACTTCAAAGGAAGCCGAGCTTGGCTTTGACTTTCTCCCGGAAGCAGGAACGGCCCCAGAGGAGCAGGTGAGGAGGAAGACGAGCTGACCACTGTTGGGAAGTCTCTGGCCTGAGAGCTTCTGCGGGAGCGGGCAGGTGGTGGCCCAGGGCACCCTAGTACTGCCCCTGGCCAGCTGAGCCAGCACTGCTTACACCCACGGGGCCTGTTTCCTCCTCTGTAAACTGATGGTGCTGACAGTCCCTCCCGCGCGGAACGCTGGGAGGCCTAGATTAGTTAAATAGGAAAGCCCTTTAAGTCTGGGTGGACACCATGCACACCACAGGTACATTTTCTTTAAGTCTTCAAATAACCCTGGAAAGGCAGCTACTGCTCTTCCCGTTTAACCGATGAGAAAACAGTCTTGGAGCCAAGCTTGGTGGCACTCGCCTCTAATCCCAGCTACTCGGGAGGCTGAATCAGGAGGGTCATAGGTTGAGGCCAGCCTAGGCAACTTAGAGACTGTCTGAAAAATAAAGTTAAAAAGGATGGGGATGCAGCTCAGTGACAGACAGCTTGCCTCACAAGGCCCTGAGTTCAAGTCCCAGCACCACTAAAAGAACGAAGAGAAAAGAGAGAGAAAAGGGAGGCGTGGAGGAGGCTCAGGCAGCTCCAGGGCTCTCCTCCTCAGCGTCCCCATCGTGTGGCTGAACCCCTCGTCGAGGCAGGACAGACCTCCTCCGCAGACGCGGCCTGAGCAGCTCACGCCAGCTCATTTGGTTACCTGTACAACACGAGTTCTCTCTAACATCCACCATGAGCTGAGCCCAGAGAGGCGCTGGAGATGGAAGGGGCAGGAAATTGGAAGCTCGCAGGTGAGGGAGTCAGGTGCACAGATGGAGTCCCCAGCGTGTCAGTGACTCAAGCCCCTCTCTGCAGGGACCCTGGAAGGCTCCCTAGAGGAAAGGATGGCAGGCGTGGGAGGAGACGGACCACCAGGCAACAGCAAAGCAAAACTGTGGGTGACGTGCCACACAGCAGGGTCTCAAGAAGTACTTGCTCTTCGGATAGACACAGAGGCGAGTTAGGCGTCATTACTCTCAGGGACCATGAGCCTGGAGAGGCTAAGTTGTTCCCCAAAGTCCAGAGCGCCGGGCAGCAGGGTGCTCAGGACTAGACGCCAGCATGCTGGACAGCGAAACAAAATAATACTCCCCGAACCCAGGCTATAAAACGCGGAGCTCTCCAAACCAGGAAAAACGTGCCTACACCTGGGGGGAAGCCTCCATCAACAGCAGAATAACCCAACAAAATACGGTTACAGTCACACGGTGGAATAGTAGACAGCACAGAAAATGAGGACGTGGTCACATGCAACGACATGGATCAGTCTCCCAAGCCCAATGTCAAGGGCAAGAGGCCAGCCAGGAACCTGGAGAGCACTCAGTTCACGCAGACCCTGGTACAAGCCGAGGCAGAAGGGGTCCCACCAGTAATCATCTTAGAGAAGGAGAACAGGGGACAGGTTCAGGCCCAGGGATATTTCTGGGGCCTGAGAAAGCTGCGTTTCTTCCTTGGGAGCTGGTGACACACATGTGCTCATTTGTGATCACTGAGTGGCCAACCTGTGCTTTCTGCATTCTCCTACAGCATTTTTTTTTTTTTTAAAGAGAGAGGGACAGTGAGAGAGACAGAGAAAGAGAGAAACAACTTTATTTAGTTTTTCACATGGCCTTAGTTGCTCCAACACTCAGTTGTGTACGTGGTGCTGGGGTTTGAACCCGGGTCCTCGTGCTTGCCAGGCAAGCGCTGAAACCGCTGAGCCACCGCTCCAGCCCCCTTACAGCATATTTTCATTTAAAAGTTGTGTTTTAGGAGGTGATATCTGTTTTATTTGAAACCTTCGTTTCAGCATCAGTATTCCAGAAAAAGCCTGCAATCACCCAAGTTGAAATTACATGAGCTCCCTGCCCCTGACACCGAGCGTGGAGTCTGGAACAGAAGACGGCGCCCGATCGATGCCTGCGATTATCACCATCATCACGTCACGCTTTGCAAAGGGCAGGGGAGAATTTTTAACAGCGCACCATGACCAAGACCCAGCTGAGGGAGAAGAGTTCCTTCTAAGAGGGGCAGGGTGGCACAGAAAGAAGACGAAAGGCCCCCAGCAGCCGAGGTCAAGGCCGCCCAGCGCAGCCCAGCCCTCTTCCTAGTCTGTGGGCTTCTCTTCTAGTCGCCCTCTTCCTCTATCCCCCAACAGCTGTAATAAGGTGAGGCTTCTGGGCTCCACCTGAGCAGGGACGGAGAAGGCAGAGCAGCTGCTCAGAGCTGCTGGCCACAAGAGCCAAGAACTCACCACCGTAACGCTGGTCACTGGGTGCCACTCTTCCAGCCCTTCTGTTCCTCGCAGGGCACCCTCCCGGCCTGGGTCTTCTTCCAGTGCCACCCGACCCGGTGCCCAGGCTACAGTCCTGCGTGTGCACACACACATGCACACGCACACGCGCACACACGCACACACATCCTCGTGCACCCTCACACTCAGTCATGGAGAACAACACCGCAGGAGCAAATGTGCCCTGCCACCAGGACGGCTTCTCAAGCATCACAATCTGCTTCCTCCACCCCCTGGAGCGAGCCTGGGGGGAGTGGCAGGATCCACACCTGAGCAGGTCCCCTGAGAGCCAGGGACCTCAGAAAAGTCCAGAAAGGGGTGCGAGGCGGAGGAGGCTGGGGACAGGCCGTGGGACCCCAGTGAAAGCAGAAGTTGACCTTTTTTCCTCTTCAGTAATGGGAACAATGTCGCCAAAGACCAGGAGAGAACAGATGTCACACTACACAATAGGTTATTGTCATTATCTCCGGAGCTTCTCGTACTAGATTGGTCATTATCTGTTCCTTCCACCTCCAAACGCGACGGTTAAGATGCTATTCCCCCGGTCAACCTGGTCTCTTCTGCGGGTCCAACTTGGAGTCTCTCATGTGGCTTCAGGAAAATGGCAGCAGGGACCGGGAGCTCTGTCCTGGCCGCAGGGAGGGCCGGGAGGCTTGACTCTGTCTGCACAGCAGGGCTCCACACGGCCACCAGGTGACAAGAGCAGGCGCTCCCACAGAACAGCAGCTCCCCTTCACCCAACACAAATGAAGACACGCTGCAGCCCACATCACACACAGTCTAGTAAATGAGACGTCACCCACGGAAGCAGAAAGCAGCCCGGGGATGGGGATGGGGAGGAGGCAGCTAGGAGGGCAGGAGGTGGCTTTTGGAGGTGAGGGGGGATTCATTATCTGGATTATGGTGATGATTTTGCAGGTGTACAAATACATCAAAGCTCATCTAGTTATGTAGTGAATTGCACATCAATGACACCTCCATAAAGCTACAGTGAAAGATTAAATATTACGTAGAAAATAGGTATTGGGGGGCTGGAGCCGTGGCTCAGTGGTAGAGCGCTTGCCTGGCATGCTCAGGACCCAGGTTCGAACCCTAGCACCGCATACGCAACAAAGTGTCAGAGAAACAAAGGCCAGATGGAAAAAAAAATAAAATTGATTCTCTCTCTCTCCCTCTTTCTTTAAAAAAGGGAAAAGAAAATAGGTATTGGCCTGTTTGGGGCAGCTCTTTGCAGCAGAAAAGACATCATTGAATTTCATCATTTACAAATCTTACACTTGCTGCGCGGTGACAGGGATTGGCGAACAGAAAAGCCGTTGTTGTTCAGTTATTGCACAAACGTCTTCAGCCTCAGGTGACAGGTCATCAATACGTTGGTGCATTGTCTTCTTTAAGAGTGAAACCTTTCCAATTCCTCACACGGCCTCTTCTCTCAGCATTTTATTTAGTACAATGTTATTGGCATTATTTGGTCACAACCCCTGTGTGACCTTTCCTTTCCCAGGTAACAAGTTCTGCCACTAGATAACTATTTTTTTATTTCTTTCTTTTCTTTTTATTTTTTATTTTTTGGAGACAGGCCCTTGCTAAATTGCAGAGGCTGGCCTCACATTCACAATCCTCCTATCTCAGCCTCCAATTTCAGGTGCGTCTCACCAGGCTGGCTCTCCCTCTCTCCCTGTGACTGTTTAACAAAAGCTAAATATTCTTTGAGCTTCCAATAGCCATAAACAGAAGACAAAAAAAAAAAAAAAAAACAAACTTTCCTTATACAGGGTCTCTTGGTGGGCTGGGCACTCGCAAAGGTTTGTCATGGAGACCACAGTGGGACAGGACTGTGTTGATCACCAGTCTTCGTGAAGCTTGGGGACCAGTAGCTTTCATTACAAGGAGCAGTGTCTGTGTCCTGAAGACTGTTACCTTAGCTCAGGCTGCTAGAACAAGGTGTCATAGCCCTGGCCTACGCAGCACTTATCCCTCCCAGTTCTGGAGGCCGGAAATCCAAAGGGGTCAGCGTGATGAGTTTCTGGAGAGGGTCCCAGTCTTGGTGTGCAGACGGCCACTGTTATGGTTTGGAGGAAAGGTGTCGAGGAAGGCTGAGGTGATTCATCCGCTGGTAGGAATTAGCTGCCAGCTGTAGGCTGGCGGGTGTGGCTGGAGGAGGTGGCCTTGGGGAAGTGCCTTGGGGTATGTATTCTGCATCTGGTCTGAAGTTTCTCTGCTCCCTGCAGCCAGGCCTTCTGCCATGCGGTTCAGCCTCACCTCCAGCCCCCAGGAATGGAGCCAGCCTTCTACGAACCAAGACCTCTGAAACTGTGCGCCCCCAAATAAACCTCTCCTGAAATGGTTCTTGTCGGGTCTTTCAGTCACCGCAACAAATAAGCGGACTGAAGCAGCCACTCGTGGCTCTGTCCTCACACAGAGTGACAGAGACAGTCATCTCCCACCTGTCTCTTCCCACAAGGACACTTAGGACTCCACCCTCAGCCCGTCACCTCCAAATCCCATTGCACTGGGGGTCAAGACTTCAACCCGGGAGGGGCACAGGCAGTGAGACCACAGCAATCACACTTCCTATCGCTGGCTTCCTGTTTCAGCTGTGACTTCATCGTGAACCTGTGGGACCATCCAGAGGTCTAGGTCAGTCACTTTTATAGCTCATCCTCCAAAGAGTTCACAAGGCAGAAATGCAAGAAAATACAAACCAGGAGGGTGCAAGAGCTGAACGAGAAAATCGAACACACATCAAACCTCACGATGTATCTGTGTCCTGGCCTCTATACAGGCTCTATTTTGCTGTATTTTACAACGACGACAGCAGGAGGCAGTCGGGGCAGCTGAGTCGCAGAGGGAGAGGTGCCTTCTTTGGTTCTGACCTTTTTCTCTGGTTTTAGATCACAGAAAATCTGGGTGGAGAAGTTAAGGCCATCGGCCCACGTCCTCCCCTCCAGTGGGTGAGAACACGTTACCTACAGCCACGATCTTGAGTCAGCGGACCCGCTGAGAGCCACTCAACCCCACGAACCCGTGGGTGCAGGTCCCTGCACTCTGCCACGGGGCTGTGACACTGAGCTCTCTGTGTCAGCCCAGCTCCGTGACAATCCCAGTTACTCACTCAGACACCCATCTAGACGTGCATGGAAGGTGTTTGCAGATGGTTAAAGTTTCCGCATCAGTTTGCTTTCACAAAGGAAGATTACGGTAGACACCTGGGACTAGCGTCCCCAAAGGCGAGCTTCGGACACCGGACTCAGCTTCCACCCCTGCCCCAGAGCAGGCCCTTCCCTGTGGAACCCTGGCTGATTCCGGAGCTAAAGGACCTTTCACAGAACTGCGAACAAGGCTGCCCTCTCAGAGTCCTTTATTCCAAATGCTAGCGAGGTGCAGCCCACAAAACTTAAAATATGATCTGGCCTTTTTTTTCAATTATAAATCTCTCACCGAACTGGCCTCAGAAATTTTATTGACAAGCTCTGGCCCAAAGTCGGTTCTGAGCCCCTCACTTGGCCTCCTTCTCCATGTGGATCCAATATTCTTTCTGACGTTGCTCAGCCTCTTAGGGGTCCTGCTTATCTGCACCGTGATTTGCAGGCTCTCCTGGGGCCCTTCTCCCCGACTCTTGAACGCCGACCCCCCAGGCGCCACGCACACACCCAGGCGGAAAATCCTCTCCTCGTGCACAAAATGAAAGTACTGCTCCTTTTCCTATCCAACTTCACAAAACGATCATGAGCCAAGCGTGATAAAGGATTACTTTGAAAACGTTAAAGTCATAAAGACAGATGGATCATCGTTGTCTTTACAATTATCTTAATTGCTATTATCACTGTCCTGAACCTACCAATTATTCTCTTCCTGCTCACATCCCTCCGCTAAGGGAGTTTGCCTTTGTCCACGCAGCAAGGTAGTGTTCGGTCTCCTCCACGCGTCCCGAGTGGTGTAGGGAAGACAGATGTCTGAAGATTCTGCGTGCCTTCAAAAACCGGCTCTCGTTCTACACCCAGCATGGTTGAAGAAGTTACTATATGTAAATTAGCAGGGTTCTGGGCTTGTGAATCTCAGAAAAAAACTGAACCACATTGACTGAAAAAAAAATAACTGGGCCACCAACCGGAGCTTCATCGCTGACCAGCTGTCACCAGCATGATCACATAGTAACCGAGGTCATAGCCAAGGGGAGGATAAAAATCAGAAGGGAAGAAGTAACCTGCCATCATCCAGTTAGAAGAACCCAACAGCCACAGAGAAAGTATGAGCGCGTGTGAGCGGCGTGGCCAGGTACAAGATTAGCCCATGAAAATCAACGCATTTCTGCACAGCAACAAATCAATAGAAAAAGAACTAACACGTGCATTGCTTTCACGTTTTACTGTGTCTAAAACCAGGATGCACCCTACCCTGATGCATGCTAGGTTTCAGTCAATACAGGACAGAAAAAAGACACTGTTCCCGATAGTCCCTGGGACTTTTAAGCGTCTTGGAAATAAGATTACACAAGCCCTCTGCGGAGGAAATCTCAAAACTCCAGTCAGGCAGCAGAAGAGGATTCCAGTGAGGGGCGAGACGTCCCGTTTCTGATGGGATGATTTAATATTACAAAGTTGTCAATTCTTCCATGTTAGCCTACAAATCCAATGCAATCGCAATAAAAAAACTTCATATGGGATTTTTAGAGGAACGTGGTAAACTAAAACCCTATATAGACTGAAAACCTCACTATGAAAGTTTTGTGATTTAAAACCTCAATATTTATAAAATTAATAAAAAGAAGGTATGGGGCGCTGGAGTGGTAGATCAGCGGTTATGGCGCTTGCCTGGCATGCGTGAGGACACGGGTTCAAACCCCAGCGCCATGTACACAACAAAGTCTTGGAGCAACAAAAAACACAAGAAAAACTAAATAAATAAAATTGATTCTGTCTCTATCTGTGTGTCTCTCTCTCACTGTCCCTCTCTCTTTAATAAAAAGAAGTAGAAGAAGAAGGAGGAGGAGGAGGAGGAGGAGGAATAGGGGCTGGAGCGGTGGCTCAGTTCTTACAGCACTTGCCTGGCATGATCGAGGGTGCGGGTTGGAACCCCAGCACCACGTATACAACGAATTGTTGGAGCAACAAAAGCCACAAGAAAAACTAAATAAAGATTGATTCTCTCTCCCCCTCTCTCTCTCTCACTGTCCCTCTCTCCCTATGTCTCTTAAAAAAAAAAGTATAGAAGAATGCCATTGTGATATGTATTTTGTGACTTCTTTTGTGCATATTTTGTGACTTTTTAAAAATTATTATTATGAACTCCTTAAAAGATTTTTAGGACTTTTTCTAATTGTAACTTCCCTCCCAGAGGGGGAACTTTCTTTTTATATCGTGTTTATAGATCTGCACTGAACATGTAAAAGGGGGTAAGATCTCACCTCCCAGGAATCAATCTCGCCCTCTTGGGGGGATGCTCCGCCCCGCCCACAGCTGAACATGTAGCAGAGGGAGACCTGCAGAACAACCCAGCGCACCAGCCGAGGGAGAGGACTGACAGGTGTGGCTCCTGGCCAGGTCCCTGTGGCTGTCATAACAGATAGGAGTCCTGTGGATGCAGCTGAGCCCTCTGCTTCCATCTTACAGGGTCCTACCCAGGTGTCAGCTGGCCTGGGCTCTTATCTGGAGGACTTGGAGGGGAATCTGCTTCTAGGCTCAAGTGGTGGCCAAAATCAGTCCCAGGCAGAAGAAAGAGAGAATCGATTTTGTTTAGTTTTCCGTGTGGCTTCCGTTGTTCCAACACTTTGTTGCATACGTGGTGCTGGGGTTCGAACCTGCTTCCTTGAACGTGCCAGCCAAGTCCCCTAACCACTGAGCCAGCCCCTCCCTCGGTCTTTTTTTTTTATTATTATTAAGGAGTTGTTATTGTACAATCATAAAATAATATAAAGTAACGATATGCATTTGTTCTTAAAGCAGAATTACCCCCACATTGCTCACACCTAGTCTCTTGATTCTTCTATATTTCACCCCTACAAGTGGTATAAATGCTTAGATTATGAATTTTGGAGAATTAAATAACTGCATAAGTATTATTTGGATTCTCAGGGGGGTAAAGAGTATGTTACATTGTTGACTGTCTCCCTCTCCTCTCCCCCTCATATATCTATAGATTATGTGTTGTTACGTCTTTGCTGGGTCTAATACATAAACTTGACCTTTCACCCAAGCCAGGGTTTAGCTCCAGCCTCCACTAATGAGTGAAAACATTGAACCCTTGACTCTCTGGGTTTGGCTGACTTCACTTAGTATAATTTCTTCCATTGCTATCCATTTACCTTCAAAGGCCACAATATCAGTGTTTGTAGTTGCTGAGTAGAACTCCATGGTACATACCATAGATTTTGGATCCATTCATCCAGCGTGGGGCATCTGGGTTGGTTCCATAATTTAGCTATTGTAAATTGAGCTGCTATGAACATAGATTTTGCTGTGATTCTAACTCCTCTGGGTAAATACCCAGCAGACCTCCCTCCGTCTTTTAAGCCAGCAACATCTGGTCAAATCCTCCTGAGGACTCAAATCTCTGAGGTCTTCTCTTTCATGTTTCCACCTTCATTTCTCCGATGCTGGCTGCAGAAATCTCTCTGCTTTTAAAGACTCCAGTGATGAGATTGGGCCCACCTGGATAATCCAGAATGACCTCCCATTTTAAGATCCACAACCTTATTGACATCTGCAAAGTCCCCTCTCTGCGGGACCTAGAGTAGTGTTTGGGGAAAACCAGGGAACAGGAATCTCAAGACATCTTCAGAACTCTACAGACCAGAATTACACTAAAATCAAGGCTCTTCGATCCACAAAGGCTGTGTGGACCAAGCGAATGGACAGCAGGGGAAATGTTTTCAACCTCCCAGACCTGTGAGGGATTAATGCTTCACTACATGGGAAACCCTCGCAAGCCAACAAGAAGAAGGCACACCTGTAGGGAAAAGGGTAAGAACTAGAAACAGGCAGTTCATGGAAGGGGTCACTCAAAATACTTACGGGTGTATAAAGAAAGGTCCAGAATCACTGGTAATCAGAGGAATGCCTGCTTTAGGAACATGAGCAAGCTCTGACCTTGTTCTTACTTGACTGGGGTAAACTGGAAAGTGGGGTGATGCCAAATGCTGGTGGGAAATAGAGCTTTGAGAACTCCAGGGCCCTGCTGGGAGTGTAGGCAGGGACACCTGCCACCTGTCACCTAGCCAACTGAAGTGCCCCTCAGGGATGGTCACCTGCGACAGCTGTGATCACTCTTCTCAAAGGCAGCAGCACAAAGGTGATGCTCATGTCCTGGAGGGGTCCCCCTGCATGATAAGGGACTAGGAGTTTTCAAGAAGTGGGGAAAGAATGAAGGCCTGTCACCTCGGGACTGCGATTCCACAGGACTCCAGCCGTCACTGCGGCCGTGCTCCCCGGTGTGGATCCCACCATGGTGCTGTCAGGGGTCGATGCTCACGCGAATGAGCTCCTTTCTGGCCACTCTCCTGGCTCCTTCAGAAGAGATTTGTCTCCCCGGTGAGTTGGGTGAGACCAGGGCGTCCCTGGCTCCGAGCTTCCCTTTGTCTTTCACTCTCCAGCTGCCTGCATCACCATTGTCCTCGACGACTCTCCTGGGTGTTGGAGCTGCTGAAATAATGACCACAAAAGGGGGCTTGAGACAACAGACATGGCTGGGTGTGGTGGTGCACGCCTGTAAGCCCAGTGTCTCAGGAGGATCACAAGCTCAAGGCCCTGAGCAACTCAGTGAGACCCTGTCTCAAAGCAAAATATAAAATGGGCTGGGGATGTGGCTCAGTGGTTAAGCACTGCTAGGTTCAATCCCTGGTACCAAAAAAAAAAAAATAGTGCACTGGAGCTCAGTGGTTGGAGCACTTGCCTGGCCTGCACAAGGACCTGGGTTTGAACCCAGCACCACATACACAACTAAGTATAGGAGAAACAAAGGCCAAATGGAAAATAAATAAAACCGATTCATTCTTCCTCTTGTTCTCCCTCTCTCTCAAAAAGAAGAAGGAGGAGGAGGAGGAGGAAGAG